>PVJH01013983.1:0-58492 GCA_004026705.1 Nesogale talazaci
GGGGGAGGAGGAGGAGGAGGGGGAGGGGTGGCTGTCAGAAGCAGAGGGGCTGCAGTGAGCAGTCAAAACCATTTCTGCAAGAAGCTAAAACCACAAAGAAGACTGTGCTGAGGCTTGAAGCTATTGAGCCCAGCTGCAGTTCCAAGAGGATGTTGGCCAGTAAGAGATGCGAGCATTTTGACCTGGGAGGTGATAAGAGAAAGGACTAAGTGATCCAGTTTGAAGCTTTGTTTTATCTTTTTTTAAAAAACTCATTTAATTAGTGGCTCATACAACTCATCACAATCCACACGTACATCCATTGTGTCAAGCACTGTTGTACATCTGTTTCCCTGATCATTTTAAAAACATTTGCTTTCTACTTGAGCCCCTGGTACCTTCTCCTCATTTCCCCCTCCCTCCCTGCTCCCTCTCCCCCATGAACCCTTGATAATTTATTATTAAATTATTATTATTTTGTCCTATCTCTCCCTTCACCCATTTCTTCACTGTCCATCCCCCAGGGAGGAGGCCCTATGTAGATCCTTGCAATCTGTTCTCCCTTTCTACGCCACCTTCCCCCCCACCCTCCCATTATAACCCCTCTCACCATCGGTCCTACAGGGTTCTTCTGGCCTGGATGCCCTGTGTTCTCTTTCCTATCTGTACTAGTGTACATCCTCTGGTCTAGCCGGATTTGTAAGGTAGAATTGGGATCATGATGGGAGGGGGGGGAGGAAGTATTTAAGAACTAGAGGAACATTGTATGTTTCATCATTGCTACACTGCACCCTGGCTGCCTCGTCCTCTCTCCGGGCCTTCTGTGAGGGAATGTCCAGTTGCCCACAGTAGGACTTTTATCTCCACTCTGCACTCCCCTCATTCACAATGATATGATTTTTGGTTCTTTGATGCCTGATAGCTTATCTTCTCAACACCTAGTGATCACCCAGGCTGCTGTGCTGCTTCCCTGAGGGCCTTATTGCTTCTGGGCTAGATGGCTGCTGGTTTTTAAAAAAAATCTTTTTTTTAAAAGTGAAAAATGTAAAAGTAAAAATTTTTTAAAGTAAAAATTTTTTAAAAATGAAAAAATGTTCCATCAATAGAAGAATTACCTCTAAGAAAATACAGTGAGGTTCTTATTCAAAAAGAGAAAGAAAGGCATTCTTCAGTTAATTATAACCAAACACTGACATACTGAGGGCCAGCGCTGTGGGCCAAGAGGCGGTCATGTAGTAATGTAGGCTAAGGGGAAGGGTCAAAGGTGATGATCAGAATTCATTAGCAGACATGCTGAAATTAAAGTCTGGTAGCTATTGGCCTATGTAGACATTTTCTGGGGCTGTTGTAGCAAATTAGAAGGGATGGAGTAGCTTAAAACACTAGAAGTTGGCCTGAACCCCGCAGGCGTAGTGGTTGTGTGCAGGACTGCAGCCCACTAGGTTGGAAGTTCAAATCCAGCAGCAAGGCTGGGCCTCCTACTCCCACTACCAGAGGGCAGTGATGCCCCCAAAACAAAAAAATCACAAAACAAAACAAAACAATAGATGTTTATCTTCACAATTTTGGAAGCTAGAGGTCAGCAATCAGGGGGTCAGCAGGGCTGGGTTCCCTTAGAAATCCCTAGGGGGTGAGGAAGAAGCCTCTTCCTGGCTTTGGGAGTGGCTGGCAACTGTTGACCTTTCTTGCATGCCCTGTATCATCCCAGTCACCGTCTCTGAGGTCACATGCTGCAGATTTCTCTCTTTTTGTAATGTCTTTAGGGTCCACCCTAATCCAGTTTAACCCATCTCAAATTAATTGTATCTTATTTCCAAATAAGGTCAGATGCACAGGTAGCTTAATGTATTTTTATAAAGAAGGTTAATTAAACTCACAAGAGTCTATACAGGGGGCTAAACTGTTTTTGCCTTTCCTGCCTCCCTTTCCTCCCTTTCTTCCCTTCTCCATGTTCATTTTCCTCATCATTGCCCTGACCTTTTATTTAACTAACTGTGGCCTCATTCATCCATTGGGATGGGTTCTTTCCCAGAATGTTAGCATTTTACACAGTGTGGATTTCATACAGTGTGGTCTTTGACATGCACTCACTCTATGTTCCATAAACGGGAGGTTTCAAGAGAAATTACTGAAACCCAAATTAAGGCTGAGCATGATAGTGGGACAAGAGGGAAGTAAAAGGACATAGAGGAAAGGAACAGGAGACAATGGGCATTTATAGAGGTCTAATTATAAGCATGTAGACAGGTAAATATATTTATATATAATAATGGGGAAATAGATATATGTGCATATATTTATGGGTTCAGTATGAAGGCAGCAGATGGACACTGGCCCTCCACTCAAGTACTTCCTCAATGCAAGAACATTTTGTTCTATAAAATTGACATCCCATGATGTTCACCTTCCCGACAATTGCTGAAGACAAATGTGTGTATAAGCAAATGTGGTGAAAAAAACTGATGGTGCCCGACTATCAAAAGGTATAATGTCTGGGGTCTTAAAGGTCTGAAGATAAACAAGTGGCCATTTAGCTTACAAGCAACAAAGATTACGTGAAAGAAGCACACCAGCCTGTGCGACCAAAAGGAGTTGAAGGGATCATGTATCAGGTATGAAAGAACTAAAAGTTATATTATTGTAATTGAGGGGGAGTACAGGTTGGGGACCCAAAGCCCATCTGTAATGGACTTCCCCTTACAGAGGGATTTCAGGGAGGAGACAAACCAGTTGGGGTGCAGTGTAACAATGAGGAAGCATACAACTTTCCTCTGGCTCTTCAATGCTTGCCCCTTCCCAGTATCATGATCCTAATTCTACCTTACAAACCCAGCTATCCCAGCGGATGTACATTTATACAGATAGGAACCGGAAACATAGGGAATCCAGGACAGATGATGAGAGTGGTCCAATAGTGAGAGTGGCAATACCGGGAGGGTGAAGGGAAGGTGGGATAGAAAGGAGGAACCGATTATAAGGATCTACATATACCCTCTTCCCTGGGGTATGGACAATGGGGAAGTGGGTGAAAGGAGACATTGGGCAGTGTATGATATGACAAAATAATAATAATTTATAAATTATCAAGAGTTCATGTAGGAGGGTAGAGCAGGGAGGGAGGGGAAAAATTAGGAGCCAATGCCAAGCTCTTAAGTAGAAGGCAAATGGTTTGAGAATGAGAGACAACAGATGTACAAATGTGTTTGACATATGATGTATGGATTGGGATAAAAATTGCATGAGCCCCCAATAAAGTGATTGATAATAAAAAAGTTGCACATCAGCACAAACAACTTTTATTACCTTTGCCTAGATTTTCTAAATGTTAACATCTTACATAAATATAGTAATCAACATTAGGAAATAAAACTTAATATATGAAGAAAAAAATAGGTTTCCTGGAGGGTCACTAACACCCAAAGTCTGGTGTTTGTCCCTTGGAAGCTCACAGGATTCTGGAAAAGGAGACACCATCATGTCTCATGAACCATGTGCCAGTTCACCAATACTAGTGTGGGCAGCAGAGGGTGGGCAGGAGTCCCGTGGACACACCACAAGGAGCAATGGGAGAGGCCACAGGAGAGGGAGACACAGAGGCAGCCTTTGTGAGGTCTTTGACCAAAGTCATATTGTGTTTTCCGATAGCCACTCATTTTGGGTTTTCTGCAAAGGTTGACTCAGTTGTTCTGCCCTCATTACATTCACTTCTGCTCATAATATATCTATGAAAATGACTTTAATATTTAATTGCTATTAACGAGTGGCTTGTTATTTAGTATATTATTTGCCCCATTTGTTTGGTACTTCACCAACCTCACTGCCATGGAGTCAGTGTTGACTCACCGTGACCCCCCATGGGTTTCCTAGACTGTGACTCTTCATGGGAGTTGAAAGCCCAGTCTTTCTCTCGTGGAGCTGCTGCTGGTTTTCAACTGTTGGATGGCAGTCCAACACGTAACCACTGCCCCACCAGGGGTTCTAATTGGTAATTCCTAATATTTAATTGTTGCTAATGATGTATATTTACCTTAACATTAAGACCCTGGGTGGCCTCGCTGGTTTGGGCTCAATTATTCACAAACCAGGTTCGTGGTTCGAAGCCACCTAGTGATAACTACAGGAGCCCTCCTGCCACAGTGGCTACGTGTCGGGCTGCGAATGGAAAACCCGAAGTTCACAACACCGGCCGCTCTGCAGGTGCAGAACGGTGAGGCTCTCTGCTCCCATCCAAAACGTGCAGCCTCGGAAACCAGAGGGGCAGCGCTGCCCTGTGCGATCGGCTTGGAATCAACTCGATGGCAGTGAGTGGGGAGTTTGGAGCGACAAATATTAGACAGGCTGGGGAAAGACGATCGTTCCACTCTGACACGTGAGGTCGTTAGAGTCCGAATAGACCCGGCGGCAGTGGGTTTGGGTTTTACTCACCTTCACATGATCGCCACCATCACCGCATGCGTTGACGAATCTGCGTTGGCATAAAGTGCTGGATATGAAGCTAAGTGGAAACGTATTGCTACCAGGGTCTCATTTCCCACGTGCACACGTTTATTCCCAACAACATGTGTTTAAACGTGTCTCCGTGTCAGTGGATGGCTGCAGACGCAGTGTCTTCTTCTGAAACAAACTCATAGCCATCAAGGCAGTTTTGACTCGAAGTGAGCCTCGTAGGACAGACTGGCGAGTTTCTGTACTTCTTTAGGGGAGTAAAGCCTCTTCTTTCTCCCATGGATCGGCTCATGGTTTTGAGCTCCTGCTCTGTCGTCCGCAGCCCCACATGTCACCCACCACACTGCCAGCGCTCCTTGTTAGTCCCCTGGGTGTCTTACAGGAAAAGCATGGCAGGTCCAACAGTGGCCTCTGAGGAGATCTGCTGCGCGGGTTCAGTCCCAGGCAGGACTGCTGGCTCAGAAGGTTACAGCCACTGTGGTCAGGATGCAGACAGGTTATGAGGGATTTTTCTCAAGGACACAGGATGACCATGGGGCATAAAAAGAAAAAGAAAAGGAAATTAGTGAGGAAAAGATCAGGAAAATTGTGCTAAGGAAATTTCCCCCATCATGGCAATATTCCTGCTCGAGCTTCTAGGGTGGCATGGCCTGTTCTCTGTTGGGCTATCATATCCCACCCACCCTATACCCTCCTATACATCCCCCCTGCAGACTTCTTTTTGTCCCCAAACTCAAATAGTCTTTAAAAGGAACATAATTTGGCATGCCCTGAGGGAGAATGTCCAAACTGTTTTTTAAAGGTGGTATAAATTGAAGAGCAAAAGGTGTCTTGGGAAAGGGTTAGAGAGATGAAAACACCACCCTCAGAAGAGAATAGACTTGGATGGACCATTGATTGAGAAACAATGGTTTCACACTTGATACTTTTCACTAGAAGTTTCTATGGCTTTGCAGCAATGTTCTTTGGCCTCTCCTGCTATGCATTGTCATTTTACCTTTGAAATTTGACACCAAAACAACAGTAACAACACAAGTCGATTCAGACTCATAGCGTCTCTATAGGACAGGTCAAAGTTCGCCTGTGAATTTCAGAGCTTGTCACTGTTTAAGAAAGTGGAAGGCCCTCTCTTTCTCCTGCACACCTGCAAGGAGGCAACCCAATTGGAACCACGACACCAGTTGGACAGTTGGAGAAAAGTGTAGGTAAAGAGAGCATTAGAGCGAGGGAGCGAGCAGGGTCAGGGCTTTCTGGGTATCAAGGCTGTGCTTGATTTTAGTGCATGCGCTCAGTCACACCCTCTAACCTGGTGCTTATGTCCGTGATCAAGTTGTGTTCCAGCCATTTAACGTTTTACATGAAGAATAGCTTTCATCTGTTCTAAGGAAATTGTCCACGGGGCTTCTTTCAACAGATTCTATAAATAAAGTGGTCTGGAAAAGATTCTTGAACATCTGTATTATTCTATAAAACTGAACCTGCCTTCTAAGGTTAGACTGAGGCTGCTTCCTGAAACCTACTTCTTGCATGCACTTTCTTAGGCTACGCTTTACTGACTTTCTAAATGGCTTCTGTTTCATGCTCAGTTGGTTTTTATTCTGATCTACTGGTGACATCAACCCAGGCTTCTGTCTTCTGAATCCTGGGTGGCTCTCGAACGTTTTGAGATGATGTGAGCAGTTTGCTGTTGCTCTTCTGTGTCTAGCCTGCAGGTCCCATTCAATTCAAGGGTTCTGTGTTGTTTTTTGTTGTTAGGGATCATTGGGTTTATTCTGACTCACAGTGAACCTAGTTACAACAGAACAAAGCAAAGCCTCAGCCTGCACCATCCTCACAAGTGTTATACTTGAACTGCCACTCTCTCCATCTTCTGAAGAGTCTTCTTTTTCTCTGATCCTCCATTTTGTCTGCACTTTGGGGAGTTGCAATATTCTCCATCAGCACCATAATGCAAGTGGGTCATTTCCTCTGCTGTCTTCCTTATTCATTGCCCTTATTTCATGTGTCCCAGAGGACAGTACCACAGCTCAGGTCAGGCACACACTCACCTTCAAAGTGACATCCTTCCTCCCGGACACTTTGAAGAGGTTTTGTGCACCAGGTTTGTCCAACTTAATTTCTTGACTTTGATCCAAGTTAAATGAAACCTTTAGTGAAGCGACACCCCCTTACAGAGGGGTCACAGGGAGGAGGCGAACCAGTCAAGGTACAGTGTAGCAACACTGAGATATGCAACTTTCTTCTAGTTCTTAAATGCTTCCTCTCACTCACTGTCATGATCCCAAATCATAAATCATTCTACCTGACAAAACCTGAAAAATGTTGAATTGCATCTTATGCATTGTTTTTCTTGTTGACCATTTGTAACATGTTCTAGTTTTAAATATTTTCTGCTTTCTTTTGGATTTAGTTTTTTCTGTGTCTTATCTTGTTGTTGAGAGTGTTTTGGTTATGATTTTATTTATATGAAATCCAGTATAGGTAAATCTATATGGAGAGTAACTAGATGGATAGAGCCTTAGGGTAAGTGTAGGGAGACTGGGAGAGATGGGGAGCTAGTAATCATGGATATAAGACTGAAGAAAATGCTCTAAGATTGATAAAGGTGGTGATTGCACAACTTCTTTTCAATATATTTAAACCACTGAATTGTCTGGTGCATGAGTTATATGTAAATAACATAAAATGTTGACTTGGCAAATGTTGTATTATTTTTACAACAGTAAAAAACAGAATGTGAGTTACATGACTTTGGTGAAAAAATGTTTACATTTGTAAATATATCTTAGGTGCTGAGAAACAATGTGTATTTCTCATATAAAATGAAATGTCTGAGTTCATAGTGAGATTTCCTATATTTTTGTTCAGTGTGAGTTTTGCTGTCCTCTGTCCAAGAAAGACTGGCTGGACAGAGTACAGGCCAGGGTCCTAGGTGTCCATTGAATTGACAGCACAGCGACGGGTCCGGGCAAAATCCACTTGTCACTGGACTGATCGTAGTCGTGGGGCGTCTATGTGTGCTCCACAGAGTTTAAATGACTGTGATCTTTTGGAAGAAGATCACCAGGACTTTTTTCCGAGGCACTTTTAGGGGCCATGAGCAGCAGGAACCCCACGTCCAGCCTGGAACACGTGGCAACGCTGCTGTCAGATGGCACTGAGACCCTACGGTCCTTCTATTTCCCCACTTTCTGTCATGAGGCTTGATGGTTCCGGGGGACCACACTGGGAAGGGATGGGCTGGCAGCAATGATTTCAGAGTATTTTAAAAACTGGGGTTGTTTTCAGTTTCCAAACCATTTATACAAATCTCACCTGACATTACACTTCCCTCTGCACACACCTCTCTGGAGCAGCCCTAGCCCACAGTTTATCACCGGACTTTTCCCAGCCCTTCCTGGAACAGTAAATCGGGCAGCTGTGGCCCCAGTCCATGAAACACCCTGACAGCTAATCGTTTTCCTGCCCTCCTGTGAGTGCCCCAGCACCACCTCCAAGATCCTCCCTAGCCCAGGGTATAAATCAGGGTGGCTTTGATCACATTGAAGAGCGGACCTTCTCCTTGGGGCGGTCTCTACAAATCAGAGGCAGATAAGAGAGCAACCCTGGCTGGTCCTGAGCTGGAGAAGGTGCTGCGAATCCCGGGGCCCTGCAGGCAGATGAGTGTCAACAGCGTCCACCCCGATCCCCATCCTGGGCACACTCACCTACCCGAAAACCATTCCCTTGGCAGCGCCGATGGGAGTGCACTGCAACATCTGCACATCCACCAGTGTTCTCAAACTCAAACCTCACTGCTTTCAAGTCCATTGCGACTGGCAGGAACCCTGCCAGACAGACTAGAACTGCTCCTTTGGGTTTCTGAGACTTTGGATCTTCATAGAAGCAGACTGCCTCCCTTTCCTCCTGTGAAGCAGCTGGTAGGCTGGTCCCCCAGACTTGTGATTAGCAGCCCAAAGTGTAACCTACTACCAGGCCAGTGCTCCTCACAAGTGCTTAAGCTACAATACAACAGCAGTGCACCACACATGACACCATACAGCCTTTAGAGAGATGGTATGCCCCTAATGTTCTATAAGATAGTATGACATTGAAACCAGAAAAAGGGGACAGTCTCACACTGGCTTCTTTCTTTGTCATTTACTAGACCTCTGGGTATTTGCAGTGTGAGTTGGCATCAACTTGATGACAATGAGTTTTGTGTACATTTACTAATCTAAAGGTTGGACCCATTGAGTTGTGCCGTGGGAGAAAGACCTGGCAATCTGCTTCCATAATGATGACAGCCAAGAAAGCCTGCAGAACCGTGTATAATCTGTAAGCATAGGGTTTCTGATAGAAGCCCTAGTGGCATAGTGGTTATGAGTTGGGCCTCTAACGAACTGCAAGGTCAGCAGTTTGAAACCACCAACTGCTCCTCAGAAAATGATGCAGCTTTCTACTCCTGTTAAAAGTTTCAGTCTTGCTGAGCCCCAGGGGTGTAGTGGTTGAGTGCAGACTGCGGCCCACAGAGTTGGCAGTTCAAATCCAGCAGGAGCTCTCTAGGAGCAAGACTGGGTCTCCTACTCCCACCAGAGGACAGTGATGCCCACAAAAAAAAAAGTTTGAGTCTTGGCAGTCCATGGGGACAGTTCTACTGCCTGTCCCATGGGGTTGCTAATGAGCTGGAATTACCTCGATGGCAGTGAGTTTGAGTTTTGAATTTTGATAGCGTTACTGTGAATTGGAATAGAATTGAGAGCATGGGGTTGGTTGATTGGTTTGTCCCGCCAGTGCCTCCTAGTCTGTGGTCTGCAGGCCACCATGCATCCATTTCTGGCCTTGGGGAGAGTCCTTTGTGGCTTAGAGCCCCACCTAGAAAGCCCTGGGAGTGTCAGGCAGTCCTCAGATGTGTAAACATTTGTCAAATAAACATGGACGCTGTCCGGTACTGAACATGAGCATGCAGGAGAGCGGTGAGTCTGAGTGGGGGCGGGGGAGTGAGGACTGAACACTGTGGGGGCCTCATGAAGGCAGCAACAGATGAGTGAGGTTTGTGTCCCCAGACAGTGTTCCCATGTCTTCTCTTTTTGCCTGGATGCTTAAAAAAAAAAAAAAAAGGAAAAGGAAAACATTTTTCATATCTTAAACAGTACAAAGACCAAACAAAGATACATCATCCAAGTAGGGGAGAGACCACTAGCACCAGCTCATAATGGTGTCCAACGATTTACAGCAACACAGCTACCCATATAAGGATGGAACACAAAGGAAACGCTCACAAATTCACGCTGGTTGCAGATAAATAGAATGCTGTCACAGTAACAGGAACTGCACCAAGGTGGGGACCATATATCATGCTAGACAGAAGAGCTTCCAAGATTGGTCCAAGGCCTTCTAAGCAAAGCAGTCAAGACATGACTCATAATTATGTGACCTCTCAATTGGTGATCTTCATCAAGGGCACAACCAGACCAACTCCCAAGGGAGACTGTCCCCCCCTCTCTGGCATGAGGCTAGAGGTAATTCATTTATTTGCTGGACTCTGATTCTGTCCTTTGCCGATGGAAGCTAAGGTGACAGAGGGGACAGTTTAAACCAGACTTTGAGGCTTATAGAAGAGAAGCAGTACCCATGCTTCAGAATCAGTTGGATGACACAGGGTTTTTGAGTGTGAGCCAAGTGGTGGGTAGAAAGGGAGGAACCAGTCTGAGGTCAAGCACCTCTGCTTCTTTTTCCTCACCTTTCAGACTTGGATCTCAGCCCGACCTTGCGAGAAGACATCAGAAACATGTAAGAACTGATGAACTGTGCTCCAAGGGCTGGGCAGCTGAGCCTTACTCGTGTGTGTGTGTGTGTGTGTGTGTGTGTGAAGGGGTTAAAAGACTTGGGCATGGATGGTAGGATGGAGAGAGGCTAGGTGGTTTTTCTTCTCATGTAGGCCAGTGACTAGCCCAGCGTGGGAGGGAAGCTGGCCAGAAGCCTGTAACACAGGGGCTTGACATTCTCAAGAGGCTGGAGAAATCCTTGCTGAACCTATCCCCTCTGTGACTATCAGTACTGGTCATTCAAGACCCTGCACCCTTCTGCCAGAGGCATTTCAAGGGTCATAGCACATGGTACGACCAGTCATCACGTTTTATTTATTGTGAAGTGAATTCCTTAATCTGAGGCAATGCTATGAGGAATACAATATTGGTGGTTATGGCATTTTGTAGGCCCACAAATAGAAGTTTTGGAAGGAGCATTGCATGCAAGGAAGACAAATTAATAGCTAGAACATCAGCTTCAGTAAGAACACAATGCCATCTTTTCCATGATGGAAGTGGTCCTATGTAATCAACCCACAATGAGGTGTGGTTTACATCAGGTGTGGTTGAGCTCCCTGAGGAATGGTTCTATTTCTTGGACTTAGTGTTGGTCTCTGTTGTTGGCATTCAGCAGTGGCAGTAGCCAAGGTAGCCTTGGTTAGTGGAAGTTCTTATTGCTAAGTGCATAGTAGCCTCCATCCTTGCCATCATGGCCACTTTGTTCAGGTGTCCACTGGGCAATGGCAGAAGTGATTTTGGAAAGAGGATAGCTGTGTCATCCTATACAATTGACTGTTAAAATCCTCCTTTGTAGAGGTAACCTGTTAATGAGCATTCCCATGAGACATAAATATCTTTATTTGGGGTCCATTCGGAGCAGTCTGCCCATATATTTAGTCCCCACATCTCCTTGTCACCTGATTTTCCAATCATGGAGTTGACCACACTATGTTATAGATAATATCATGGGAGAATCTTGGCCCACCCAAGTTCACAAAACCTGCCACAAAACCCATTTGCCATCAAGCTGATTCTGACTCCTGACATTTCCAAGTGTGTCAGAGTAGAAATTTCTTTTGATGTGTCTCTGGGTGAACTATACCTCCAACCTATTAGTTATAAACTAGTGTGTCAGGCTTATTTAAAATCCTTGATATTCATATGACACAATTTTGTTTGTTGAAAATAAGAAGGACTTGATACATTTTCCAATGAAGATCAAGAACTGTAGTCTTGCACATGGATTAAAGCTCAATGTAAAGAAAACCAGAATCTTCACTACTGGATCAGTATCATTATCAACATTATGATAAATGGAGAAAAGTTGTCAATGTGTTTGTCTTGCAGGGATCCACAATCGATGATTATGGAAACAGCACCGAAGAGATCGAATGACTCATTCGTTATGTAAGTCTGCTGCAGCAGACCTCTTTATAGTGTTGAAAAGCAAGGATGTCGCTTTGAGGACTATTGTACGCCTGACCTATGCCATGGCATTTTCATTTGTCTTATATGCATGTGAAAGTTGGACATTGAATAAGAAAGACTGAAGAAAACTCAATGCATTTGAACTACGATGTTGGCAAAGAATACTGAAAGTACCATGGACTGAAATAAGAACACATCTATCTCTCTCTTTTTTTAGGGGTGGGCATCACTGCCTCTGGTGGTCATGGGCGCTCCCCAGTGCTGTTCTTGAGAGCCGCTGCTGAATTTGAACTGCCAAGCCCGTGGGCCGCAGTCCTGCACTCAACCACTTACACCACCAGGGCTCGGCCACACCTTTCTCTCTTAGAAGAAGTACATCCAAAATGTTTCTTAGAAGCAAGGATAGTGAAATTTAATATCAGAAGAATCCAGCCCACTGAGAAAGACATCATGCTTAGTAGAGTAGAAAGTCAGAGCGAAAGAGAAAAAGACCTTTGAAAATATAGATAGATACAGTGGCTGCAGCAATGGTTCAAACACGGGAACCATGGTGAGGATGACGCAGGATGGGGCGGTGCCTCATTCTGTTGTACTCAGGGTCATTAAGAATTGGAACCAACTCGATGGCCCAATAACAAGTAGACCAACGTCAAGGCCTACAGACCAAGCCTAACTTGCAGACTAATTTAATCTAGTCCAGGAAGTACTTAGGGCATCTTAGAATTACTTGCTACTGTGAAAAAGTTTGGACATTCAGTTTCTCTTGAAAACTTAGAAGCTCTGTCCTGAAGGATCTCAGTCTCACATATCAGAAATCATCACCCCGCCTCTCTTCATAACCCATTACTGGTGAGGGGTGGGTGGCTGGATGCTGACATTAGCCCACAGACCCCTAGGTGGGGCTGCCTTTTCAGATGGAGTTTGTGCTCTTCAGTCCATTGCACACCGCGGCCTCAGCACACACGTAACTTCCCTCTCGGTGCCTGTGAAATGGCAGGAGGAGTGGATGGAGAAGCTGAATTGGGGTCAGGCACAGGACTGTTATTGTTTGAGGTCGCAGCCATGGGACCATTAGCCTCTGCTAAGGATGAACATGCTACTCTGAGTGGTGTCAAAGGTTAAGCATTTGACTACTAAAAAAGCATCCAACTTGCCAAAAGGTTGAAGGTTCAAACTCACGCAGACTCACCCTCAAAGACAAGCCTGGTCACCTGCTTCCCATAGATCACAGCCTTCCACAGCCCAGGGAGTAGTTCTATTCCGCACCCACGGGCCACAGCAATGGCCACTGATGACAGTGACAACAAAAGAATAAAGAACTCAGCAAGCAGAGTGCAGCCACCATCGCCTCCAGCAGCTCGTGCTGCCCTTTGGTCCGCTGCTCGCATTTCCTATCAGGAAAGGCAAGACCTGTTTCCTGGGCATCTTCTCTCTTCCAGGGCAGGATGCCATACAAAAGGACCTCATTTGAGGTGCTGGGGCCAGCAGTGGCAGAGTTATGACTTGAGATGGACAGGTAAGAGGCTAGGAAAGGGGGAGTCACTGGGAGCGGGGCCAGGAGGTTCCAGTGCTTCCCTCCCAAGAGTCAGGGGATGAGGTAGGCTGCAGGCCCTCCCCGAGGCAATACTATGATTTGGGAAGCACCGCCCTATGGGTGAGCTCCTGCCTGGATCTTATGAAGGCTCCTGCTGGCCTCTAAGTACTGTGTGTTTGTCCTGATTGTGGTTAAAGAAAAGAAAAGATGACTTCAGAGATTGGCTGCAACAGATTCTGTTCAGAAAATAGAGTTAAGAGCAATCAGAAAGATAGATGGAAGAAAATATTGGTGTTTTCTCCTTCCATTTATTTGGCTCTTTCCAAGGTACTTAAACTTCTCATAGCTCACAGTGACCCCATAAAGATGTCTGAGCCTGTCAGTCTTAACAGGAGCAGACAGCCTCATCTCTCTCCTGCAGAGTGGCTGGTGGGCTTGAACCATCGACCTTGCAGCTAGAGGTCCCACGCTTAACCTGACAGTGCTACCAGGGCTCCTTATTATGAAAGCCAAGTTCCTGATTATCAAGTGTGGGTGGGTGAGAGGAGGTGGGAGGAAGGGGCAGATCCCATGAATGTGGCAGCTTCTACTAAGAACTGAGATAAGAACCGGATGGAGGCTCAGAATCTGTGGGACACACCTGCCCTTCCACTTGGGGCTGCTCTCCTGGGGCTTTGAGATTGCCCCCTCCTTCTGCAGCTTACTTCTCTCATCCTATTCCTGAAACGTGCCCTGTAAAGCCAAAGGTATCTTCCCAGGGTGTTCTGTCATCAACTCAGTTGCCACAGAGCCAGCTGCATCTTAAGCTAACTGCGTGTGTCAGAGCAGAACTGTCACCCAGAGCACTCCCAGCAGCGGAGTTTGGGGAAGCAGATCATCACCAGGACTTTCTTCTGTGGTACCTCTGGGATGATACAAACTGCCCATTGCTTGGTTGGCAGCTGAATGTGTTAATGGTACCATTCAAGGACTCTAAGGTGGTGCGTCTATCTTACCCAGGAGCTGTGTGGCCGTCTAAGCTATTGAAATTCTCAGAACTCCAACTTTTCTGCTGTGATAAGATTGATGTGACTTCCCAGAGTTGTTTGGGGGAATAACTAATGGCCGGGGCTGGGAGTGTGTGTGTGTGTGTGTGTGTGTGTGTGTGGTGTACCTGCTGCAGCTGCCCTTGCTGGATACCAGGCCGTGCTCCTAGGTGAGGTGTCTAGGGGGACCAAAAGGGCTTCTGTATCGTGAGCTGACTTCAGGGATGGCAGCCTTGGTTTTCAAAATGAGCTTTTGTTTATCTCTTGTAACAGGCCCTGCCCTCAGGGAGGTTGGCAGAGGAAGAGAGACTCCTGGAGCCCCATCTCCTGAGCCCCGAGGGGCTGCCACTGAAACGGAAAAGAAAATTCACCTGCTCACTTATCAGTCCCCCCAGAAACCTGCCTTGGACAAGTTGCTCTGGGAGCCAGCCCAGGTGTCAAAATTGCCAGCATCTCTTCTATAATCCAGCCTTTTAAGATCTACCAGCATATGTGTGCATTTTAAAAAGACGATTGCTTTTTCACTGCTTTCAAAATGCAGAGGTGTTTCCTGGGGAAATTGAGAAGTATAAAGAAAACAATAAAACCCTCCATAGTGTCCCACCCTGAGATAATTAGTCTACACTTTGGCTGAATGTCTAGGTAGTCTTCTGTCCTCTAGCCTCTATTCTTCTTTTCCTTTAAAACATTTTATTATGAAATAATTTTTAAAATAAGAGACAAAATACCGAGACCACTGTGGCAAGAACCAGGGTTCCCAGAATCGGTCTGCCTTCCTTTCCTACCTCCTTCCCATTCCTTCCTTTCCTTCCTTCTGCCTTTCGCCCTCGTTCCTCCTGCCGCCTCCTCTCCCTTGCTAACTCTCGCCCTTCTTTGTCTTCCTTTCTCTCTCCTTTGTGCTTCCTGTCTCTGTCCCTCCTTCCCTTGCTCCCCCACTGCCCTTTCTTTTTTCTGGGAAATGGTTGCAGGCAGAATTGATGGTCTTTTCTGGTAAACCATCCGAGTGCGGCTTCCCCAAGTGGCATATCCCCTTCCTTGTCACATTTTCATACTGATACCCCATGTCTATGTGTCCATTAGCAACGTGTGCAACTGTTATGTGCAGTCCCCCATTCCAGAGAAATGGCGCCATGCAAGGCATGAATAGCTGTCACTTCACTTTTTTTGTTCTCAGCTTTTTGGCTTACTATCCATCCCTGTCCATGCCTTTCACGGTGGGCTCACGTTTCATCAGGGGCCTCTCCATCCTCTCTCCTTAGGGCTCCTCCGTAATGTGCTTGAGCTGCTGCCTTGAGCACCCACCGTTAGCTTCTGGCCAGCAAGCACCCAGACAGGAATTGTGAGGACCCAGAGTCCATGCATTTTCAAGTTCAATTTTAATTCCTGCCAACAACTTGTGAATATTTTTATTTCTCCTCAACCTCAACCACTACTGCCATATTTTTACATTTTGTTTTAGATAGTTTGGTAAAGTACTGAGATATGAAACTACACTTTGCTCTTTAGATTTGTATTCCCCATCCCTGAAAATTAGTGAAATGAAGCAGAATTTCTAGGTTCCTTTAGCAGTTCTTTATATATTATTAATATTAATATAATGTTGGTTACATGCATTGGAAAATATATTCCAAAATTTTGATTTCTAAACTTTGTTAATGATGTCTTTGGTAAGCATGAGTTTTACACTTTAAAGTAACCATCTCCATTATTTTATTCCTTTTGATGGTATATGCTTTTAGGATTATGTTAAGAAATCCATTTCTAATGCTTTTTTACATTCATATTTATAATTTTACTACTGCAGGAATTTATTTGTGTGAAGAATTAAAAGTTGAAATATGAATACATGTATATAAATATGCAGATGCATATATAAAATCTTCATATTTGTATTTATCTATGCACACAGAGATACAGTCAATTATTTAATATGGTTCCCACAGTTGTAATCCCTTTTGCCATAATCTTTTTAAAAATGTATTGTAATAGCTAGCCTCTTTGCCTGTGGCTTTAATCCCATTTTGGGGGGTTTACTGTACAGGATTAAGGTGGGATATATCTTTAGCTTCCCCTTTTTAGGACAGTGTGACTTAAGTCAGTCTTTGTTTCTCTTCGGGGTGTGCTCTGCTGAAAGCCCACACCTCCATATAAAATCCATCCCTAGGAGCAAGAACAGAGAAAGACAAATCCCAGGACTATTGGAAATGGAGCACGTTGGAGATCTCTGTCTGAAAAGCGGAGGCTGAGACGAGAGGCATCAGAGATGTGGCATGGAGACCTTGGGGCAGAGCAAAGTCTCCATGCCAAGACCAAAAGCTGTGGCAAGAGATCCTGAAGTGGAGCACAAGAGCAGTGTGGACACAAGGAGGCTGTGAGGCAGCGCAGTGGACGGGGTTCCCGGCTCCCAGAGGCAGAAGCAAGCGACCGCAGAACTGAATGGCTGAGGACCAGAGGGAGGCTTGCTTGCTGGCTGAGGGGAGATACTGATGTGGACCAATCGCTCTATTCTTACTGTTTACTGGCCCTGCCTTGTGGTAACCTATGAACTTTCCTTGAAAGCCTTCTTTATTGTGTGCATTGTCTGTATTGTTGTGGTGGCTACAAAATCTGGTGTCAACTTGCGACTATTAAAAGTGAAGGGGTGGAGTGAGTCTGTTGATCAGGTAGCAGCTTGATGACCTCATTTGGAGGCCTCTGGAGATAAATGGCTCACTGGAGGCCAGACCCGTACTCTCTGCTTCATCTTCCTGCTGACAAAACATAGGGAGCTACACCAATGGAGCCTGAAGCCCGGAGCTGGAGGAGGCACGTGGAAACCCATACCAGCGCTGAGATGCTTCCACCACCACTGCATCCACAAGACTTTCCACCCACTGACCTGTGATCTTCCTGCATTCGGCATCATTGCATGTGTTGTGTGAGTCTGAAGAGTAATACGTAGACTGGTATTGGATTTATGGACTTGGACTAGACAGGTTTGGGATATTTTCTTAATATACAATTACTCTTTGATATAAAGTTCTGACTTATATACATAGGAGTGTCTATGAATTTGTTTCTCTGGCCAACCCAGACTAACATTGTGGTCTTTGCAAAAATTATTGAACCCAACATAGAAATGGCTGTGGGTTGGTTTCAGAAAAGGTCAAGAAAGATGGAGGGTGGAGGCATGCGTGACTCCTGCTTCATGAAAACAGGGAAGAAGAGGTCAGATACGTCCTTCTCCATTACCACTCACTGCAGTCATTTACATGAAACAGAGTATGCCAGTATATAGAGACCAAAGTTTATTAGTGGGGGCAGGGAACAGAAAAAAGACCCTTTTACGCAATTGGTTTCAGAAGTGTGGTCCTTGCCACGACTTCAGGCTCATGACAACATAGGATTTTGTAAGAATAAGAATCAAAGGGGTATGTGGACATCTTGACTATTGGATGGTTTCTTTGCTTATTCTTACCTATAATTACAGAGAGGAATACAAAGGATATTAAACTTCAGCTCAGGGGAGAAAAACTGCTTCTGGAGTTTTCCAAGGACAGAGTCTTGGTTCTTTAAACAAAATGGCTGTTAAGAGGTAAGACCTGCCAGGTACACTCAGTACAGTTCCAGGCAATATGCATATGAATGGGATAGTCTAGAGAAGAGAGGGATGAACTTGAGTGCTCTTTTTAAAAGGAATTATGTATTTAAGACTGTTGGTTAGCTAATTGTATAGTGGATGGGAGAAAGATGGGGTGCCCTACTCCTGTCAAAGCTTACAGTCTCGGGAACTCACAAGGGCGTTTCTGCCTTGCTCTGTGCCGTCACGATGAATCTGCACTGGCTCAATGACAGTGAGTTTTGGGTGTTATCGATATTGGTTTAGCCTACCTAGTGCTATAGACATACAAGCATGATATACATGAAGAGTGACATTGTTTACAGAAAACCTGTAAATACTATTTCAGCCTACACTGATTGGACTTTGATAAAAGGGGTGTTAGAACTTTCCCAGAAGAAACAGGCTTTTGTTTTAAGCCAATGTGCATTAAAGGACTTAGGTAGAAACAGTCCCGACTGGAAACTTTAGCTTCAGGTTGAATTTTGAGCAAGCATTTCACCCTTCGATGCACTAGGTTGGAAAAGTCTGTGCTCATCAGCAAACACCCCCTTCTAGGACTGAAAGTTAAAAGGAACCAGCTAGCTGATTGGTATGCTTTCAGTGTGACCACCTGGATCCACTTGTGGAGTGGTAGTGGGGGGAAGGCAGCAGTAAATAGATAAGAACACATTCCATTGTTACCTGTTGACCTGGTCCACAGAGACTAGAGATGAAAAAGAGGAAGGACTGGTTGGTTTGAAGTTAGAGTTGTGTAGATACTGTGTCTGTAGGGGCTGGGGATGAGGAGAGTTTGTGGAGAGACCAGATGGTTGGTAGGGAGGTATGTGTGAACTCTGGAACTTGCTACTGATACCCATTGACCTAGCTTGGATAGCAACTAAGGCTTAAATGATCAGAAACTGACTATATGAAGAGAGATGTTTGATACTGTGAACTGGGGTAGAACTGCTGAAATTACATGACTACTCTGAACTGAACTTTACTTATGGATGCAGATTCCACCTGGGATGCAGTTTTTCAGATCAAAGAGCATGCTTATTTCCTCAGAGTACTGGGATGATAACCAACCCAAACTCAGTGCTTCAAAGTCAATTCTGATTCAGAGTGACCAGATAGGGCAGCGCTGCCCTCCTTTGTTTTCAAGACTATAACTCTTTATGGGCATAGAAAGACTCATCTTTCTCCCTCAGAGTGACTGGTGGCTTTGAACTGCTGACTTATGATTAGCATCACTAGGTCTTGTCATAGCGTTGATCGGAGTTAGTAATTCAGAAATTAGGTATACACAATGGTAGGAGAAAAGTGTGTGAAATGAAGCCTCGCCAACCTCAATTCCTTGCTATACTTCATCCAAGACAGATCTATTTGTTCTTTTGGAAATCCATGATACTTTCATCATTCTTTGCTAGAACCATAATCCAAATGCACCAATCCTTCTTTGGTCTTCCTTATTCAATGTTCAGTACGCATGTTTCACATATGGGCGAAGCAATTGAAATTACCATGGCTTGATTTATGTATTCCTTAGTTGTCAAAGTGACATCCTTGTTTTTCAGCACTGAGAAGAGATTTGTATAGCAGATATATCCAATACAGTGTGTAAATTGATTGCTGATTCATGAGCATAGATATAATATAATTATATAATTTCTGACTCTATAAGCATTGATTGTGGATCTAAATAATATGAGATTATTGGCAATTTTAACCTTTTCTCCATTTATCATGTTGATCCAACGTGAGGATTTATTTTCTTTTACATCGAGTTGCAATCATATCGAAGGCTGCAACTTTTGCCCTTAATCAGCAAGTGCTTCAAATCCTCTTCATTTTCGGTAAGCAAAGTTGTGTCAACTACACATTGCAGGTTGTTAATAAAGTTCCCTTTAATCCTGATGTCATGTTTCCCCTGAGAAAGTCCAACTTATCTGATTATTTTCTCAGCATACAGGTTGTATATGACAATACAAACCCGACAAAAACTTTTCCCCCCAATTATTTTATTGGGGGTTCTTACAGCTCTTATAACATTCAGTACATCATTTGTATCAAGCATGTTTGTACACATATTACTATATTCATTTCGAAATATTTCCCACTTGAGGCCTTGGTATAAGCTCCTCCTTCCCCCTCCCTCCTTTTTTTTAATGAATCATTCTATTGGGGGCTCATACAACTCCCATCACGATCCATACATACATCAATTGTATGCAGGCCACATTTGCACACTTATTGTCATCATCACTCTCAAAACATCCTCCCTCCACCCAGGCCCCCAATTTCAGCTCCCCATATTTCCCTCCCTTCCCCCTGCCCCATAAACCCTTAGTAATTTACAAATTGCTATTATTTTCATACTGTACACTGTCTAATATGTCCCTTCACTCACTTCCCTGTTGTCCATGTCCCAGAGATGAGGTTACATGTAGATCCCTGAAATTGGTTTCCCCTTTCTATTCCACCATCCCTCCACCCTCCTGGTATCACCACTCATACTACTAGTCTTGAGGGATCATCTATCCTAAATTCCCCATGTTTCCAACTTCACTGTACATTCCCTAGTCTAGCTGGATTTGTGTGGTAGAATTGGGATCATGACAGTGGGTGGGAGGCAGCATTTGAGAACTAGAGGAAAGTTGCATATTTCATTGCTACTACACTGTAACTTAACTGGCTCATCTCCTCCCTGCAACCCCTCTGTAAGAGGATGTCACTTCACCTATTGATGGGCTTTGGGTCCCCCATCTGTACTCCCCCTCATTAATAATGATATAGTTTTAATTCTTTGATGCCTGACACCGGATCCCATCACCTCATGATGACACTGGCTGGTGTGCTTCTTCCATGTGGGCTTTGTTGCTTCTGAGCTGAATGGTCACTTGTTTACTCAAGCCTTTAAGACCCCAGATGCTGTATCTTTTGATAGCTGAGCACCATCCACTTTCTTCACCACATTAGCTTATGCTCACATTTGTCTTCAGTGATCATATCAGGAAAGTGAGCACGCAATGTTATGCTTTTTAGTTCTTGAAGCCTGATATCTAATCCCTTTGACACCTCGTGATCCCACAAGCTGGTGTGCTTCTTCCATGTGGGCTTTGTTGCTTCTGAGCTAGATGGCTGCTTGTTTCCTTTCAAGCCTTTAAGACCCCAGATGCTACCTCTTTTGATAGTTGGATACCATAAGCTTTCTTCACCACCTTTGCTTATGCACACATTTTCTTCAGTGATCATGTCAGAAAGGTGAGCATCTTGGAATGCTGTCCCGGGCCTGCGGGTCCGTAATCTGCAAGTCCTGGAAGGACGAGTGGGAATTGGGGGGACAGGAGATGCGAGAAATGGAGACAAGACAGGATTCTGATCAAGTCTCGTTTATTGGGGCAAAACTCAGGGTATATGTAGCCAATGGTCAGGAGTAAAGGTCACAGCTTATGCTAATGAGGTAAAGTCAACAGGGGGCCAATCCTAGACGAGTACCAAATATGCGAAAGGGGCTGTTTATAGTTACAGTTTACAGTTACAGTTTAAAGATAACAGACTACTAAGCTCAGGCAACAAACAGTAACAGAGTTCAGACTAGGGACTGTAGCAAGGTCAAGCATGTCCGGGCTGGATGGCTCCAGACAGAATGCCAATTTAATAGAACAAAGTGTTCTTGCACTGAGAAAGTACTTGAGTGGAGGTCCAATGCCCATCTGCTGTCCTACTACTAACCCTATAAGTATACACATTGATTTATTTCCCCATTGTCACTTATAAATATATACACCTATGTACATACCTGTATTTGAACCTCTATAAATGCCTATTATCCTCCAGTTCTTTCTTCTATTTCCGTTTGCTTTCCTTTTGTGTCAGTCTGGGTAGACTAGAGGAACAAATTCAAGGACACGCATATCGATATAAGGAAAGGGTTTATATACAAAAGGAATGGGACATGGAGAAAGTATCCCAGCCCAGTCCAGTCCAAAGTTATAAGTCTGATATTAACCCGTACGCCCGAAATCTGTCTATGAAATCATCTTCTGACTCATGAAGTCACAGGTCACTGGGTGCAGAATCCCAGTGCTGGCAGGGCACCTTGCCTCTAGGGCTCAGGGTCCATCAACAGCAGAAGTACTCATCACCGGCAGAAGTCTCCATCTGGCCGCCCCAGCTTCAGAGGTCTGGCTCCATCAGGGCAAAGCTGTGTGGTCTCTCCGCTGGCTCGTCCAGCTTGTCTTGTCCGTGATTAATCATCTCTGAAGGCATCAAAACAGATCCCTCCTTTCAGTCAGGCATCCTGACCTTCTTAACCATTCTCCTTTAGCAGGACAGGTTCTGAGACATTTAAAAGGCAGTTTTTATCCGGTAGCTCAAGATACACATTAACAGTATTCATTTTATATAGAAATAACCAAAGACAGCATCCAAACAAAATAATCAAAACTTTAACTTCCCATATTGTTTCCAAAAAATAACTCAGTAAACTCCAAGGACATATCTGACTTCTGTCTAGCCAAAGAAGTAACAATACCACAAGGCACAAGTCAAGCAAGCTTCTACTTTCCATCTTATGATTTGTTCCTCTAGTCTACCCGGACTGACACACTTTTGTCCTACTATCATGCTCAGCCTCCATTTGGGTTTCAGTATTTTCTCTCTGTTATAATAGTTTTAATCAATCCCTATCGGACTTCTTTCACCCACCTTGTCACTGATTTGAATCAATTGTTATTCCCTTTTTCCTAGGCTGGTCAACATCACCTCCTTTCCCCCTCCTCCCCCTCTCCAATGGCCCCTACCCCGGAACCATCAGTCCTGTTATTTTTGCCTCCAGACTCTTCGTCCAGCCTATCTTGTCTAGATAGACCTGCAGAGGTAACAATATGTACAAAAAAAGGCCTACTAAAGTGATTCAACCAAAGAAAATAAAACAATGATAACAACAGCAAAAAAAAAAAAAACCCTCAATGTGCTATACATATATGTAAAAAAATAAAAATAATAACAATATAAAAACCTGTATAAAGTTCAAGGTCTGTTGTTAACCTCCAGGAATGCCCCCTGGTTGAATCAGATGGGGTGCCACACCCTGGGCCCAAAGTATATCCTTGGCACTCCATCTGGATCTCCATGCTCTGTTGCACACTCTTAGTGCTTTGCCATGGTGTGGTTGCTGACAAACATTTTTTTTTTAAATTAAAAAAAAAATTATTTTTTTTAGGCATCACTGCCCTCAGGTGGTGGGAATAGGAGGCCCAGCCTTTGCTCCTGGGAGCCGGGATTGAACCTCCATCCCAGTGGGCCGCAGTCCCGTGCACAACCACTATGCCACCGGGGCTCAGCCCCACTTTTTATGATTTTAAACTATCCACTATTTATTGGCTTTGCTTGAATGATTACCTTTTGGTCTATGTCCATGAGGTTCCTGGGGTTCATGTTCTATGTGAGAACAATGAGTGTTCTAGAATGCTATTTATGGTTTGTTATTGTGTCAGTCTGAGTGACTAACGAAGCAAATTCATAGACAGTCATATGTGCTTAAGAAGAGCCTTATATACAAGAGCAATTGAATATTGAGAAAACATCTCAGTCCAGATCAAATCTGTAAGTCTAATATCAGCCCATATGTCTAATATCAACCTATAAGTTCCCCTTCAGACTCATGAAACACATGCAATGATGCTGAATGCAGGAAGATCACAGGTCAGTGGGTGGGAACTCTGTGGATCCAGTGGCAGTAAAAGCATCTCAGTGCTGATGTGGGTTTCCACGTGGCTCCTCCAGCTGCGGCCTCTGGCTGCATCAGTGTCGCTTCATCAGACTTGTCGTCAGTAAGGTCTTACAGGGTGTGAGAGAGTGTCCCACCTCCAGCAAGCTATTTATCTCCTTAGTGGCTCCAAATGCGTAATCAAACTGCGACCTGATTGACAGGCTAATCTCCACCCTTTCACTCTTAAGTCTCAAGTTGACAACAGATTTTATAGCTACTACACTTATGATACAGTCAAATGTCTTTGCTTAGTCAATAAAACATCACCCCCCGCCCCCCCACCTCCGGCACTCTTTTCTTTCAGCCAAGAGCCATCTGACAAAAGCAGTGATATCCCTAATTCCTCTTCTGAATCCAGCTTTGAATATTGAGTACTGAATAGCAGTAATCAAAGTAGTCATTTTATCTGGACACTATAAAAATGCAAATTCTTCTCAGTTTTCATAATCCAATTTTATTTTTACTAGTGAGACTCAGTAATTTTGCTTTTTTAGTCAGTCATTTGCTGGTTCTTTTATTTGCTAACTCAAATCTACTGTTTATTCCTGCCAATGATTTTTTTATTTGATGTATTGCATTTTCAGCTTCACTATTTTGGTTTGTTTCCTTTTTATAGTGTCTGTAGTTTGTGTGATACTGCCACTAATATTTCAAATGCTAATATTTCAAGTACTCATGGTGGACAGGTTACAGTGGAGCTAATAATCTAGTGTAGACCAGAAAGAAGGACTTGCTGATCTATTCTATAACATCGGTCACCCAAATTTCATGAAGGACAACATAAAATTGTTACATATAGTATCAGAAGATGAACCTATCAAGTTGGAATGCACTCATAATATGACTAGGAAGAGCTTACTTATCAAAACAAAGTCAACTTTAATGACATGGATGGAGTAAAACTTTCAGGCCCTTCAGTTGCTGATATGGATGATACAGCTCCAAATTAAAAGAAACAACTGCAAACAATCATTAATTTTTAACACTTGGGATGTACAAAGTATGAATCTATGAAAAATGGAAGTTGTCAATCATGAATTCATAATAGTAAATATACTTGGTATTAATGAGCTGAAATGGACTAGTATTGGGTGTTATGAATAGAAAATTATATGATCTATTATACAGGGAATGAAAAATTGAAGAATGGTATCTTGGGTTCTCTAGGGAAGCAAAACTAGTGAATATATATATAAACACATACATATATATACATATACTTTTATGACACAACTGGATACTTTGAAGTCTTTATGTGCAACCTGAGCGGTGCCTCCAAAGCCCCGAGCTCATCTTGTTCCAATTTTGTAAGTAGGACCAACCGACCAGCTTTGCTTTTCTTATCTGACAAAATTGCAGAAATATATTACACGCATGATCACCTGGAGGCTTGCTTTCCACCAACACTTCATCTACTGGTGGTGATATTTTGAGTATTAACATTGCCACTTTATGTCCTGGATTAACAGCAACAACATGGATTTACCATGGCAGACTCTTATCTTTATGAACAGAGACAGAATTCTCAGTGCCTTGAGAACCAATTTAGAAAACTCATCCTTACATTTTTTTTCTCTAGAACCATTCTTGGTAACAAATGGGTTAGGCTGGGGGCTCTAGAGAAGCAAAATCAGGGACATATATAGACTTTTATGTCAAGAAGTTGATGCACACAATTTTGAAAGTGATTAAGTCCATTCTGGTTCATGTTTGTGGATCAGCTATAAAGCAGGAGTTTTTTTCCCCTGATTTTCATAACTTCCAGGGCCAGTGAACTATGCAACAGGAAGACCATAGACTGGTAGAGGCAGATGAATTAAGGTTAGGAAGTCACACTCATGACTACCGAATTGGATGAAATCACGGCTGTCAGACAATATGGCAGGCTGCTGATAGCTCCCAGCATTGGTGGGTCGATGAGTCAGATGCAGGATCTGAATCAGCAAGAAGAAAATTAGTTCACCACAATGTCAGTTTATATTAAAAGTAAGCCACACCACCAACGAAACATTATTTTGATAATATCAAGTATATGACCAGATTCTTCCTACAACTGCTTGACTGCCCACAGAAAAATATTGATTACATTAAGCTAGATTACACAATTGGAGAATTATGGCTCAGCCAAATCGACATAAACCTTAACCATCACAGCTCCATTTATTGTCAAAAAGAACAATTTTTAGATGCATTGTGAAGTACCACACTGTCAGTGATAAGATAACACCCATACACCTACAAGGAGAAGCTTTGTTGGGTAGGCCTTGGACTTCCAAAAATAAGATTGACAGTTCAAACCCACCAGCTACTGTATGTGAGAAAGATTGGACTATCTGCTCCTATAAAGATTGATACCTTGGAAATTGTATATAGGGATGTTATGAGTCAGAATCAACTTCAAGGCAATGGGTTAATAAAAATGATCAGTTAATATTATTATTCAAATTTGCATAGCAATCACACAGACCACAAATGAAAAAATTGAAGATTTTTACCAACTTCTACAGTCTGAAATTGATCAAACATGCAATAAAGATGCTTTGATAGTAATTGGCAATTTAAATTCAGAAGTTGGAAACAAAGAAGCGTTAGTACTTAAAAAGTATGACCTTGTTGATAGAAATGATGCTTGAGGTTACATGATATAATTTTGCAAGACCAGTGACTCATTCATTATGAATACCCTTTTCAACAGTGTAAGCACAGACTATCCATGTGACCCTTGCTAGAATGAGTACATGGACTCAAGTCAACTACAGCTGTGGGAAAGATGATGGAGAAAACATCAACAGCCAGAATAGGCCAGGGCCGACTGCAGGACAGATCATTAATTACCCATGTGAAAGTTCAAGTTGAAGGTAAAGAAAATGAAAAAAAGTTCTTAGAGCCAAAATATGACCTTGATGATTCTATCCAATCAAAATTTAGAGACCATTTCTAGAATAGGTTCAATGCACTGAATATTAATGACTGAAGCCCACATGCGTCGTGGGATAATATTAAGGGCATTATACATGAACAGAGCAAAAGATTATTAAAAAGACTGAAAGAAAAGACCAATAAAACCTATCTATCAGAAGAAACCCTCAAACTTGTTTCAACAAAGTATAAATTGTGATGTAAAGAGTTAAACAGGAGATTTCAAAGGGAAGCTTGATAAGACAAAGTAAAGCATCATAAAGAAATGTGCAGATGTGTGGAATTAGAAAACTCAATGGGAAAAGCATGCCCACCTTTTCTCAAGCACAAACAGTCAAAGAATAGCTTCAAGTCCTGAAGGGAAATATTGAATGATTCTGAAATATTTAAAATGTATGGATAAAATGTTGATAGATGCAGGAAGCACAAAAAGAAGATAAAAGAATACACAGAATCATTGTACTAAAAAGAATTGGTTGATTCCAGAAAGTAGTATCTGATAAAGAGGTTGTGGAATAAAGGGTTTTATTGCTGATGTTAGATGGATCTTGGCCTAAAGTAGAAAATAGTATTTTTGTATTTTAATTGTACAAAAGCATTCAACTGAGCAGATCACAACACATTATGAACAAAATTCAAGAACACTTTATTGTACTCATGCAGAATGAATAATTAGGCCAGAGGCATACTGTGTGGTTTAAAATCACAGGAGAGTTGTATTTTAGGGTTAGATCCTTTCACCATACTTATTTAATCTATATGGACAAATTAGAAGAAGATTCATTAACAGCTAGAGATATGCAGATGACATAATCCTCCGTTAAAGCTAAGAAGATTTGAAACTCTTCCTGATGAAGAACAACTATTGTCGTCAGTATTGAGTATATACTTCAACACATAGGACACCACAAAACTTCACAGCTGCATCAATAAGCAACAGCATCATGATAAGTGGAGAAGTGATTGAGGCTATAATGGCTTTTATTGTATTTGGATTCATGATGAATGCCCATGGAAGCAGCAGTTAGAATATTTGTCCAGGAAAAATCTGTTGCAAAAGATCTCTTAAAAGGGTTAAAAAGCAAAGATGACATTTTGAAGACTAAGACCTACCTGCCTGATTTTATATGCATGCGAAAGCTGGGCAATGGGTAAAGAATACTGAAGGATAGGTGAATTTCAATTATGGTGTTGACAGAAATATTAAATATATAACCTAGTGCCAGAAGAATGAACACATTTGCCTTAGAAGAAATGGTATAGCTAGAATAATCCTTAGATATATAAGGCTAGTGTATTTTGGACATGCTATCAGGAGGGACAAGTGCCTGGAGAAAGGCTCATGCTTGGTAGAGGGTCAGTGAAGAAGAAAGTCCTTAGGAAGGTGGATTGATACAGTCACTGCCACAATGGACTCAAACATGGCCACGATTGTGAGGATGAGAATGCATAGAACTGAGCGATGTTTCTTCTCATTGCATAAATACCCAAGAACAGGCAGAGCTTTTCTTTATGGAGGGCATTGTTGATTAAGTGATAGGAATCTTGCCTTTCATGCAGGGGGCCCAAGTTCTATTGCTGGCAGAGCACCTCAAGCACAGCCACCACTTACTTGTCAGTGGCGTAAGGACATTTTGAAGGTTATCGTTTGTGCTTCTGTGATACTGAACAGGTTTCTTCGGGACTTCCAGACTAAGATTGACCGACTTCTGACAATCAGCCAGTGAAAGTGCTATGGCTCACAGCTATCTAATCCTGCTGTGGAGAGGGAGGGTCTTCCTGCCTCAGAGGCCAACCAAGTAGCAGCAAATAGCAGCAGCATATCTTTATTTCTAAGTTTTCTTTGTTCATGTATTAATATTCTGATTTCCTTTAGCTTTTTTGTTTCTCTTTAGTTCTTAGAGCATGTTTATTACTATTGTTTTAAAGTCTTCGAATCTGTCCAGTACCCTGGATGTCATAAAGATGATTTTTCTCCCTTCATCTTATTCTTTTGAACAGCCTATCATTTCCAGTTTCACTGTATATCATGTCACTTTGTTTGCTTAAGCTGGGCATTTGAATGCCACAGTGTATTTGCACTGAATGTGGGTGTGTATAACTTTTTGGTTCCTTATATACATGGTCCCATTTATACCACTGATTTCTGCAAGAAATATTCCAACAGCCTCATTCAGTCTTGGACGACTCCTTCCTTCCCTGCCCTGTGTAAACTCTGATTCAGACCAGTCCAAGGCCTCAGTCTCATTATCTCTTTGCCAGCATAGTATGCCCTCCCAACTGCTGTGCACTTTGCAGCTGAAATAGCTCCACAGGATTGCCGATGGACACTGGAGCCACCTGCTGGTGTGGAGCGTTAGAAGTTTACCTCCCTCCCATCACAGGAAGCCTGTAGTCAGTGACTGGCTGGTGTGGGAAGTTAAATCCTTTGCCACAGGAGAAAACCAACTCTGAGGACTGGTTTACAACCGAAGGCTGCTGATGGGGCTAGTCAAAGGCTGGGGCTTCAATTGAAATCAAACCTTTTTTGGTTTAGTCTCCTTTCTTATGGAAATTCCCCATTTTCTTCTGGGTGTACAGCCATAATAAACCGATTGAAGGTAGTTTTATGCCTTGTATTTCTCTCGATTTACTCTAGTTGAATTGTGTGACTCACTCACTTATTTTCATTCACCATCATACTGTAAGTTAAAAGCTAATTTAAGAACTCGAGGATCCCTGGTGGCATAATGGGTTACTCACAGAGCTGCTAACCACAAGGTCAGTGATTCAAACGCAGCAGCCATTCAGCAAGAGAAAATGGAGGCTTTCACAGTTTGAGAAACTCACAGGGAAAGTTCTACTCTGTCCTATATGGTCTCTATGAGTCAGAATGGACTTGATGTCAGTACCTTAATAAGTACTTTTTTGAATTTATCTCCACAACTTGTACATGTAGAATTTTCTTTTTCATTTAGGTTTAAATATTTAAAACTTTCATTATGACTTGATTGTCATTTTAACTTTTAATGCATGAGAGATGTCATTAAATGTCTTATATTTGTTGCAATGGTCTTTTCATTATCATTTTAAAGTAACTTGTATTGTGATCTAAGAATATTTGTCCATCTTTGATTCTTTAGCACACCGATTCTCAACCATTATAATGTTGCCACCCTTTGTGACCCTGACCATAATATTATTTTTGTTACTTCATAACTTTAATTTTGCTACTGTTATGTATCACAATGAAAATATCTGATGTGCAGTATGCATTTTCATTGTTACAAATTGACCATAATTAAAGCACAGTGATTAATCACAGAACAATATGTAATTATATATTGTGAAATATTTATTTTTCATAATAAATATATGAAATTTTGTCTTGAAGCGTGGTGTAGCATGGGTAACAGTCTTCATGCTGGGTGGGTACTCATATGTGGGTGTATCTGTATGTGGGCAGACATGCCTGGATAGAAGAGTGGTGTCTTAGTTCCTAAGGTCATTGAAAAGATGCTTTCCTATGGTCTTAGGTGGCCCTTGTAAAAGTTTGTTCTACCCCCCCAAGGGGTTGTGACCCGAGTTGAAAAACCACTGCTCTAGCATTTATGAACCCTCCCTTGTGTTCTACTTCATGGTCATCTGTTTGTAAAGATTTCATATTTGCTTGCAAAAAATACATCTTGTCTACTTGTTGAGTGCATGGTTATTTATTTATCTATTCGATCAAATTTGGTATAGTTTTTCAAATCTTCTATAGTCTTAGATTTTTTTGGGTAGTGGTGGTGGTGGTGGTGGTGGTTATGGAGCTTTGGCTCAGAGAAGAGTAAATGGGATGTAGGTTTGAATAGAAACACCATAGACTGGTAATCAAGACTAAGTCTCAACAATCTATTTTATAGCTATTGTCCCATAATTGCTCTTGGGAAATCATTGATCAGGTAACCACATGCAGTTTTCTTATGTATTTAACTCGGGGGAATCCTGTGTCTTCTAGCTATCTGGCATGCACTATGAAAGCCTAAAATGAGACAATAAGTGAGAAAATGTTTGGAAAGTATATTTTAACATGAGCTCTCTTTTACATTTAATGGCTTTGATCCCTTTTGTCAAAGGTCAGCTGTCCATGCTATTGTTGGTAGATGCCATGGAGTCAGCCCTAACGCACAGGGACTCTTTGTACAGCAGAATGAAACACTGCCTGGTTATGTTAGACAGGGTTCTCTAGAGAAACAAAACCACAACCCTTATACCTTTATGCACATTTATGTAGATAACGTAAGAAGGATTGTGGGGAGGAGATGAACCAATCAGGGCACAGTATAGCAGCAATGAAATATGCAGCTTTCCCCTAGTTCTAAAATGCTTCCTACCTCCCACACTCATGATCTGAATTCTACCTTACAAATCCGGTTAGACCAGAGGATGTACACTGGTACAGATAGGAATCGGAAACATGGGGAACCCAGCTCAGATGATCCCTTTGGGACCATTTGGGAGAGTAGCAATACTGGAGGATGGATGTAAGGTAGAGTAGAAAGGGAGAACTGATTATAAGGATCTACATATAACCTCCTCCCTGGGGTATGGACAATAGGGAAGTGGGTGAAAGGAGACATATATGACAAAATAACAATAATTTATAAATTATCAAGGGTTCATGAGAGAGCAGGGAGCAGGGAGAGAGTGGAAAAAGGAAGCGTCAATATCAAGGACTTAAGCAGAAAGAAACTGTTTTGAGAATGATGTCATCAAAGGTACAAATGTGCTTTGCATACAACAGATGTCTGTATGTATTGTGTTAAGAGTTGTATGAGCCCCCAATAAAATGGCTAAAAAAAAAAAAGAAATAGTTAATCTATAATGCAGTACAAATGGCTTACTGAGAAACACAGCTGTGAGATACTGGTAGTCCTTCAAGTCTTGGTCTACCTAGGGCCACTGGGTAGTCATCTGTAGAACAATTCAGGCTGTCAGGCCACAGGTAGCAAACAGCAAAGCAGGTCACCAAAAGTCAGCCAGATGTCAGGGTCCAACAGTCTTCACCTCAAGAGATCTATATTCCACTAGTGTGCTAAAGCAAGTTTTGAAGGAACCTCAAATTACAGCAACACAGTCCACAGGTATGGTGTCCCACAGGTAATGTAGCTTGCAAATTTAGGCACAGATCAAGCAAGCAGCTGCACACTGGTCTGATGATCAAAGAGAAAGAGACAAGAAAGGTGAGGCTTGGGAAGTCATTTATCTCTCTACCCTTCACTTAAGCCCACATGTGTTCACTGGCCACATTGGCACAATAAACATTAACTGAATTACTAATCCTGCACTAGCCTCCAAACTGTGCTGGCTTCGTCTATTGTAGCAGCCAATGTGCTAATCATTACATTGAAATCCTCCTCTTTTTCACTGACCCTCCACTTTGCATGATGTCCTTCTCCAGAAATCAGTCCCTCCTGATGGCATGTCGAAACTATGGGACAAAGTCTAGCCATTTTCACTTCTAAGGTACATTCTTTCTGGTTGTCAATTGAAGGTCTCGACAACTTTGCTCTATTCACATCATTAACACCGAGTCTATTTGAGGAAGCAACTCTTCCCCACTAGTATTTTTGAATGCTTTCCAACACGAAGAACTCATCTTCTGGTACCATCTAAGATAATGTATTGCTGCGATTCATAAGGATTTTAGTAGGCAGAAGTGGGTTGGCTCTCCCTTTCGGATGTTGTCTGAGTCTGGATGCTCCATTATTGCCTCAAATATCAGCAGAGTCACCCATTGTGGAGAGCTATCAGAAAGATGCAAGGCACCCCAGTATGATAAAAAGATGAATGGTTATATGATCTAGTTAGGGGAAAATCTCATATTTGGGTTACAGATTTGTTGATTTCTTCTTGCAATTCTGTCAGGTTTGTGTTAATACATTCTGGGAATTACGCTGCAGTGAGGTACAAATAATTCATGACATAAATGTTAGAGAACCAAGCATGGACAATTTCATTTCTGCTTGGTGAGAAAATAATTTCTCTTTTATTATCATCTCTCTTTTATCTTTGATATCTCCATAAATGCTTTTTTCCATAAATTTAATTCTATCTGCTACTAATATTGCTGTGCTAGGTTTTATGTGGCTCTTGTTCCAGACATAATGTTCCTTCCCACTCCTCCATTTTTCATCTTTCGATTTTGCTTTAGCCTCCCTCCTGTAAACAGCATATCACTAGGCTAAGAAGACTCCACTCTGTTTCTCTCTGTCCTTTAATTAGTAATTTGAATGTTTTTATTCTTTAGAAATATTGATATAATCTATTTCATCTTACTTTTTAATGTATTAGTTTATATTTTCTTTTTTTCTCTGCAACCTAATTTCTGCTTTCCATTTGAGTAATACAGTTTTTATTATCTTCTGGAGATTTAAGAATTATTGATTGTACTTCTATTCTTCTAATGATTATTCTTATTTTTCCTTAAGCATATTTTTGAAGCTTAAATTGCAGAAAACTGCAAAAGGAAAACAATACAAGACAATCACCAATGTTTTATCACCAGAAATTAATCATTTAATACCAGGCCATACTTGCTTCCAGAAACTCATCCTACTACTTTTATAAAAATAAGAAGTACTTCTTATGTTGACTTCTAGCAGAAATATGCAATGAAAAAAATTTAAAAAGCCACCTGAATCCCACTGCTCTAGGGATACATGTACATATATGCACAGATAGAAGGCAACTTAGATATGTTGACATTTACTTTCATAAAAATGTGACTAGCACTAGCTCTTGCTTTAAAATATTTGGCACTGTGTTTAAGTCTATGAGAATTTAGTAGAAGAAAACATAACTTATGTAAAATTGAGGAAATTGTGAACTTAAATATTTTATACAAGCATAAGCAAAATTATTTTATAGTAGAGTCTTTGCAATAAAAAAGAGAAACTGTGAAAAACCAAGAAGTTTATAGTGATTATCTAATAACAAACCAAACCAAAATTCTCTTTGTTTCAAGCATGTAAATAATTTAAGTTTAGTCTATTGATCCATTTCCTTGAAAAAGGAAGTTGACTATATAATATTGCTCTTTCATTTTACTCCCTCCACTTTTTGAGAATAGTTAGTTATAGCATTATTTTTACCTCTATAAGATTAGTCAGTTTTATACTTTGTCCTGTAATGATTTACCTCTAGCGGTTGACTTTTCATGGTCTAGTGGTGACATATTGCTAATTGCAAGATCAGCAGTTCAAACCCACCAACTGCCCCTCCAGAGAAAGACGTGGTTTTCTACGACTGAAAAGAGTTACAAACTCAGGAACTCGCAGAGGCAATTCTACCGTATCTTAAAATGTTATGAGTCAGAATTGAGTTGATAGTTGTGTTAGTGTGGGTAGACTAGAGAAACAAATTCATAAATATGCATATGTCTATGTAAGGGAGAGGTTTAGATACAAGAGGAATGAAAAAGATTCTTGAGAAAGCATCACACCCAATCCAGTCCAAGCCCACAAGTCTGAAATTAACCCATATATCCGATTCCAGTCTATAAAGTCTTCTTCAGATCCACAAGGCATATGCAATGATGCCAGGGCAATCACCAGCCAGTGGGCCCAGAGTCTTGTGTATCCAGTGGTGATAGAAGCATCTTAGCACGGGCAGGAGTCTCTATGTGGCTTTTCCAGCTTCAGAGGTTTGGCTCCATCAGGGTAAGCCCATGTGGCTTCTCCTCTGGGATGTCTCACAGGGAGCCCACCTATGTCTTGTCAGTAGAGCAGCTCCAAGGGTCTGAGCCGTAAATCTCTCACCTCTAAAAGGAAAACACAGCCAGATTTCCCAGAATTCTCAGGAGAAAGCCATGTCCACACAGAGGTTTCATTGGCTATTTCCAGGTTGACAGGCTAGACTCCCCCCCCTACACTCCCAATCATGAAATTGACACCAGAGTACATGACTGCCACAATAGTAGTATAGGGTTTTTGTTTTGCTTTGCTTTCAGTTTTCTATGTCTCCACCACTAGCACTTTTACTACAATATCTTGACCGGACTTTATTGTGAATGGGTGATTTTGCCCTTACACATGAATAAGTTGACTAAGTGGGATGCTCTTAGCTTGCTTTTTTTTTTTTGCCTCAGAATACTGAGGCATTAATACTTCTTCTGGTAACTTCTTTTGACTGTCACTGTAGTGACATCAAAGCCTGGTCAGATTTTCCCACTGGGTATGATTTTGCTTCTTTCTACTTGGGTACTTGAAGATTTCTTCCTAACTTTGAAGCTTAATAACTTAATTAGGATATATTGTTCTTTCTGTAGCAAATATTTTTGAAATACATTGTCCTTTTGTTTTTTTCATGTTTAATTTTTTTAATACTAGGAAATTGTCTTATATCTTTAAAAAAACTTTTTTATTGAGAATTGGGTGAAGACTTAAAGAGACATTAAATTTTACCTTTAACAATTTTATATGCATTTTATTTCATATCATTGATTGCAATTCCCATGATGTAATCTTATATATCCCACTTCTTCCCTGTATTTCCTGTTCCCATTCCTCCTCTATTCTAAAAGTCCTTTGGGTAAATGCTGCCCTTTTGATCTCAAATGGTTAATTATTCTAAAGAATGTATATGTCCCTTATGTTAGCATTCACCTTACACATCTGTGGATTGTTTGGCTGAAAATGGAGTCATCAGACTGAGTTCAGTTTCAGACATGAATGATTCACAAATTGCTATCTGACCTGAGTCTTCTTTTTAAATGATTTTATGTTTTGTTCCACATTTTTTTCTCTCACTCTATCTAGGACCTTCTATGGCGATGTCTTCTGGAGCTGTCAGTAGTGGAAGATGGGCACTATCTAGTTCTTCTAATCTCAGTCCTGGAAGCTGAGGGTCATTGGACTAATTTTTCCCTCAGGCATCTTTGATATTTTTCACTCTTTTTTGATTCAGACACAGCCCAATAATTGCACCTTAGGTGGTCATTCACAAGATCTTAAGACCCCCTACTCACCAAAATAGTATTTATTACAATGACATGATGGAGTATATTATGCCAAGTATCCCCATGGTATCCCATAACTAAGTATTTTGTCTTTGGGGTACTATTGTTTTGGTTTTTTTTTTTTTGCATCACTGCCCTCTGATGGTGGGAGGAGGAGGCCCAGCCTTTGCTCCTGTGGAGCTGCTGCTGAAATTGAACCTCCATCCCAGTGGGCCGCAGTCCTGAGCACAACCACTACGCGACCGGTGCTCAGTCTGGGGTGCTATTGTTAATGGTATTGTTTTTCTGACTTCTTTTTTTGAGTTTTCTTTGTAAATCTAATGGAGTCCAAATGATTTAAAAAATATTGATCTTATACCCTGCTACATTGTTCAATCTTTTATTTACGCATTTATTATTTTACAATTATTAATTTTAATAAATCATTTTATTGGTGGCTCATACAACTCTTATCATGATCAATACATACATCAATTGTATGCAGACTACATTTGCACATTTGTTGCCATCATCATACTCAAAACATCCTCCTTCGACTTAGGCCCCTGGTATCAGCTCTCCATATTTCTCCTCCCTCCCCACTCCCCCATGAATCCCTAATAATTTACAAATTGTTATTATTTTGTCATATCGTACACTGTCCGATGTGTCCTTTCACTCACTTCCCTATTTTCCATACCCCAAGGAGGAGGTCATATGTAGATCCCTGCAATTGGTTCCCCCTTTCTACTACACCTTCCCTCCAACCTCCTGGTATTACCATTCTCACCACTGGTTTTGAAGGGATCATCTGTCCCGAATTCATCATGTTTCCAGCTCCAGTGTACTTTGCCTGGTCTAGTTGGATTTGCAAGGTAGAATTGGGATCATGATGGTGGGGGGTTTGGAGGAAGCATTTAAGAACTAGTGGAAAGTAGCATATCTCATTATTGCTACATTGTACCTTGACTAGCTCGTCTCCTCCCTGCAACCCCTCTGTAAGGGGATATCGCTTCACCTATTGATGGGCTTTGGGTCCCTAATCTGTACTCCCCCTCATTTATAATGTCAGTCTTTCATTTAGTCCCAGTAATTTTCTTGTGGAGTATTTGGGATTTCCTATACGTTGGATCATATAATCTGCAAATAGAATTCTACTTCTCCTTTGCCAATTTGCACACCTTTGATTTCCCTTTCTTGTCTTATTGCTTTGGCTAAGATTTCCAGTACAGTATTGAATAAGAGTGACAATGAAAGGGTTCCTGTGTAGTTCCTGTTCACAGAGTGAATGCTTTCAGTTTTCTCTATTAAAATTGATTTTTTCATGGGTTTTATACATATATATACATACATGTATATATATATATTCCTAACTATATTGGGGAATTTTCCTTCTATTCTTATTTTAAAAGTCTTTTATTTTTTCAGATATGGGTGTTGGACTTTATCAAACACATTTTATGCATTGATTGATATGAACCTGTGGCTCTTTTATTTTTCCTTTTTTTTCATTATGTTGTGGATTACATTGATTTTCTAATGTTGAAACATTCTTATAAATTTGATATGAATTTGAGAAGTTTCTATCTTACTGCTATACTGCTATTCTAGAATTGCCTTTTCCTCTCTTCAATTCTATTAGTTTGATATATGTATTTTGAATCTCTTTCATTCATTGGGTACATTGGTTTTGATTATAGCTAATGTCTCATTCAATTTGTCCTTTAACCATTATAAAATGCTCTCATCATATTATGTTTTTACCTTAATGTATTTTATTAGAAATCTATGTTGACATTACTCCCTTTTTAATATTGCCATTTGCTTGATAAATGTTTCCCCATCTTTTGACTTTTTCTATTTTCTGTGCTTATTGTCTCTTGAAGACTGCATATTGATAGATCCTGCTTTCTTTTCTCTGTTTCTTGATTTGTGCACTTCACCCATTTTACCTTTAGAATAATCTATTGATAGGTGAGGCTTTCTATTCCTGTGATGATTTAAAGTCCTGGAAACCCACAAGGAACAGTTCTATTCTGGTCACCTAGGGTTGCTATGGACTGGTATAGGCTCTATCACAGTGAGTTTTGACATGAATTTACTGGTGTCATTTTCCATTCTTTTGCATGTGTGTGCATGCTTGTGTATGTACATGTGTAGTTGCTGATTCCTCCCCCTCTGTTTTATTCCTTTATTTTCCCCTTTGTGTGCAGAGAGAATAGAATGTTTATATACTGCAGGAAGGACTGTAAATGGGTTGAAAACAGTATGGAACTTCCTCAAGGCATCAGCAATAGATATATGATCCAGCAATCTTACTACTGGGCATATGCCCTACAGATATCAATTGTGTTATGAATAGATGCATCCACACTGCAAAAATAATTTCTTTTAGAAGGACTAATGTAGGACTGATCCCAATGAGGCAAAAGTTAAATATGTCTCAACTATCTGACTCTTCTGAAATGCTATGCTGATGTTAGGTACTATGGAATTATTTCCAATTCTTAGTGATGCCACACAAGAACAAAATGAAACATTGTTGCATCCTGTGCCATCCTGGCAAGGGTTAACATACTTAAGCCTATTGCGTCAATCCATTTTTTGAAGGTCTTCCTCTTTCTTGCTTCCCTGCTATGTTACCAAGCATGATGTTCTTTTTCAAGGACTGGTCTCTCTTGACAACATGTTCAGGGTACACGAGGTGAAGTCTCACCATCCTGGCCTCTAAGGAATATTGTGGCTGTACTTCTTCCCAGAAATGCCATACCGTTATTCCATTATTCCTGATATCAGCCACTACTCCACCTCTTATTATGTGCCCTCACTTTCCAGGTTCACAATTTTTGGCAATGTCTCACAGAGCTCAAAGTTCATTAAATAAATAGCTCACATGGTTGTGGAGCCTGGTTAAGTCCCAGATTGGAAGTTCAGAACTCCAACTGGAGGATTCTCATCATTCACCCCCAATGGACTCAAACGTGTACAAACTACTGCTATCAGATAAAGTCTGAAAACTGGAAGTCAGGTGGAGACAAGTCAGACACAAATCCAGAACAAGATAGTGACTTTGGCTAAAGCTGCTCAGCACAGCTGAAGATACATGAAATGTCTGAAAGTGATAGAAAGTCTCACTTAGCCAGGCAAAGGAGCACACTGGGACTCAAGTCCTAAAAGACTGCCGGTCCTGGCTGCTAGAGCCCTGGGCCAACAGTAACTGGTGTCTGATTGGTGTTCATCACAAAGGATTTAGTATTCACCTTCTGTTCATCCTCACTTGGGAAGGGGGAGTTACAAAGGTGGTGTATTTGTCTTGATCATGTTGTGCATACGCATATTGTGCATCTGTCTTATTGTATAACTTTCACCTCAGTGAGTTAGGCTGGGTTGACTAGAGAAATAAATCCAATGACCCTCATATATATGTAAGAGAGAATTTTATATCAAGAAGTAATTATGTATTAATAAAACATCCCAGCTCATATCAGGCATCAAAGAGCCCAAACAAAAATCACATCAATGTCAATGAGTGGAGGGTGGAGTGCAGACCCAAAGCCCAGCTGTGGACAATTGGACATCCCCTAACAGAAGGTCACAAGGAAGGGACGATCCAGTCAGGGTACAGTATAGCAGCAAGGAAACATACAACTTTCCTCTAGCTCTTTAAGGCTTCTCCCTTGCCCCACTATTGGGGCAAGAATTGGAGAACCCAATTCTCCCTTACAAATCCAGCTAGATCAGAGGATAAACACTGGTACAGATAAGAGCTGGCAACACAGGGAATCCAGGATAGATAAAATCCTCAGGACCAGTAATGAAAGTAGTAACACCAGGAGGGTAAGGGTAAGGTGGAGGGAGAGAGGAGGAACCAATTACAATGATAGACATATAGCCCCCTCCCAGGGGGATGGACAACTGAAAGGTGGGTGAAGGGAGACAGTGGTTGATGTAAGACATGAAAAAAATTAATAAATTATCAGAGATTCATGAAGGAGGGAGCCCGAGGGAGGGGAAAAATGAGCTGATACCAAGGGCTCAAGTAGAAAGAAAATGTTTTGGAAATGATGATGACAACATATGTACAAATGTACTTGACACAATCAATGTATGTATGGATTGTGATAAGATGTGTAAGAGTCCCCAATAAAATGTTTAAAAAATAACACCAGCCTAGTCTTGTGAGAACAGGGCTGGCATGCAGGGAAGTGAGGGCGACGAAGTCAAATTCAATTGTGCATACAGACTCCAGAGATCTGGCTCGACAGTGCAGATCTAACTGTATTACAGCTCTTCAAGGTTTATCTAGGTTTCACTGACCAATAAGATCATACATTCCAAACATACCCTTACATAGCTATGAATTTGCAGCATGAAAAATGATTGACCCACACTGGGGCTATGTAAGTGAGGTGTTACCTACTGGCCGAGTTATGTAAATGAGGTATAGCTGGCTGAGTCAGCTGTCCAATCGTCTTACAAGACTATTTCATCCAATCACATTACAGGATTTTATCATCCAGTTATTACAGGATCTTAGCTGTTACTATGGGGAAGTTAGAAGCATTCTGATAAGCAGTGTCTCAGAGGTTTAAAGCAGAAGGATATCAGGTGAACTGACCTGGGATCTTATTGTAAGTGCGGCTTCCAGTTACCTAAGGGCACAGATACCCAACTGATTCAAGACCACTCCAGGAGACACAGGAACATCCTGTACTTTCTATGCCTTTTCCCCAGATTTACAGGTCCTGTCAAGAATGCCCCCACATAGTCCAACGCAAGTCCATGATTAGTCCATAAATCCATCTTCAGACTTACAAAGCCACGTGGATGCAAAGTCTTGTGGATCCCATGGTGGTGGAAGCATCACAGGGCTCTGCAGGTGTTATCATGGCTTGTCAACAGGAAGGTGAAGGCAGAGAGGGGAATGTTCCTAAGACCCTCCTTATAAAAAAGGGCACACCCACAAGTAAGCACCATCAGGCTGTCACCTGATTGACAGGCTAGCCTCCACCCCTACATTTTATATTTTCAGGATGACATGAAATTGTGTAACTACTACTTTACGTGTCTACTCTCTCAGTCATTTTTCTTCCCCTCCATTTCCATTCCTGGTACCTATCTGTGTTAGTCTGGGTTGACTAGAGAAATAAATTTATGGAAACTCACATGTGTAAAAGAAAGAGCTTTATATAAAGAGAAATTGTATATTAAAAAAACATTCTAGACCAGTTTATATCAAGTCCATATGTCTGATTTTAGCCCATATGTCTGATACCAGTCTATAAATTCCTCTTCAGACTTGTGCAATACATGCAATGACGCTGAAAGCAAGAAGATGGATCCAGTGGTGGTTGAAGAATCTCAGAACATGTGTAGGTCTCCATGTGGCCACGTGGTCAGGGCTCTGACTCCATGAGGCTTTTCAAAAGAAATGTTTGCAGGAAGAGTGTGTGTTCCACCTTAGGGAGGAAGACAGCGGTTCTTAAAATCCTCAGGAGAAGACCATGCCCACATACAGGTCTTATTGACTATGACCTTATTGACAGGTTAGACAATACCCCTTCACTCAGGTTGACAGGAGGTTATATAACTTCCATAGACCACCCCTTGTCTATTTGGCACTTTTACACAACTCTTCAGCCATATGTAATTATTCAACAATTCCATAATAAAATCACATCTATACCTAATAGGATAAAACTAAAATACATACAAATAAATGTGTATCAGCCTCATTTAAACACACAATTCTATAAGTTAGCAATAAGAAATATTCTATGCCAATAATTGCAGTTAAGTGAACATCTATACCATAATCCTATGAATATATTCCCCAACCTATGAAATTTTATAAGTCAACCATTTTTGGGTATCCGATTTCTATACTGCCTACTTACATCATCCCAGGTGATAATCAGATTCTTTGATGTGAAGAATCTTCATTCCTTTTGGAACCTTTTGAGCCTGCATCCAATAGAAAAGTCAAAGCAGGACAGGTCACTCATAAAATGAGCAGCAATATACACTAAGTCACAGGCTCAAGCATTGTCTTTTCATTTGGTTGGATTCTGGTCAACTCAATGTGGCCTGGTTCACTTAGCCTAAAGAGGGTGCCCATTGGCTGCCTTGCCTTTAGACCATAGGCCCTATCACAAATTCTCAATAACCCTAGACCGTTTGTGCTGGGTCATGAACTTCAGACAAGTCAATCCACTCTCGTTTTCTTCTCTAGTCTCTGTGAACCATGTTCATGGATGTCAGTGGCCAGACTCAACTTGTCTCTTTATTGCTGTGTCACTCTTACATCTATTCAACAAGTGGATCCAGGTGGTCACCTTCCAAGCAGTTCAGCTTGTCTACAGGTTCCTTTAACCATTCAGTCCTAGAGCAGAGAGTTTCCGTCATGGCTCCAAATTCTTGCAAAATTCAAAAATCCCAAGGGTTCCTTTTTTTCCTTCCATCTATGTATAGTCCCCTAGCCAAATCTCTTCACCTTTACAAGTCTTGAGCACTTTTATCCTTTTAGAACCTTCTTTGCAGCTATGTCCTAACCCATTTAAATGTCTAATTTAATGGCAAAAAGGCTTACAAGCTATATTTTTACTTCTCTCAAATCATTTCTCTCAATCATTATATATTAACAATAGTGAGAAGAAAACAGTATAAACCTGGTACAGACAGATTCTAAACTCAATTCGTAAAAAAGTCATATTCCATTCTTATCTATCTTACCTTAATCCTTATATAAATTGAGACAAAATATGGCCTTAGACCTCTGACTGAATCAAGCCAGGGTCAGGCTTCCTGTCAACCATTTTGACTGTCAGCCATGTTCACTAAGCAGCTCTGAGAAATTCAAGGGGTGATTATGTCTCCTTGTATACATTAACCACATTCACTTTTACCATTTCACACAGGAATACCCAAAGACTATAACCAAACAAAATAACCAGAACTTTAACTTCCAACATTCTTTTCAGTAAACTTCATGATCATATCTGACCTCCAGCTAGCCAAAGAAGGAAAAACTACCCTAGCAGTCAAAGAAGCATCTACTTTCCATCTTCATGATTTGTTTCTCAAGTGCCTCACTTTCTAGGTTCAAATTGTTGAGTGGAAAACTGATTTGCTCTATAAACTTTCATTCAAATCTCAATAAAAGTTGTAAATAAAATATAAAAGACACATTTTGTCTTTTTACAACTAGTGTATCTAATGATTTCATGCTTTTTCTTTACATTTATTTTATTACCCTAAGCTTTTACTTTATGTCAATCCTTAAGAAACTATATATTCTGTTCATCTATAATAATGGTATTTGAGTTTTAATCTTGTTCCTCAAGTTTCCAGTATCTTTTTCATTTCATTTTCTAATTTTACCATATCATGTTTTCAATTTGCATTTGAGTGAGTTTATATTAAGTTGTTCTCTAGTGTTAAGCAATTTTGGGTAATTTTCTTCTGTTTGCAGAGTAATATTTTTGTCTGGTTTGGACTCCTTGTCTCTGCTATGCAAAGAGACAGTAAAAAGGGAATCAAGTACAGTATTGTATTATTCACATTATGTCTTTTCATGTCTCCTTTTAAGGACATGCCATCTTGTCATCAATTTATTAAGAAAGTGCTGGTTTACAATTTGGGGAAAGTTATGATCCTAGGGCTACAATTTGTTCTGAGGCTATGTCTGATAATCAGTGTCTTCCTCTTCAGTCCACGTATTCCATTCCCCTCTGCTGGTCTGGGTGTTTCGCTGGTGGAGTGGCTTTGTCCTTCAACCCTGAGGGGTGTTTCTTGGTTCTCCAGTGCTGCTATAATAAGAATACCACAAATAAATGGCTTTAACAAACAAATTTTTTTCTCACAGGAAAATTGGAAGCCTGAATTCAGCGCTCTGGGTCTAGAAGAGGGCTTTCTCTGTCATCTCTGAAGGCCTTTGTCTCTTTGGCTTCTGTTTTCTTATTTCTCAGAGGTCTCCATGTGTCTTGGCCTCACTCTTCTCCCATCTCTGCCTGTGTTATCTGTTCATTTTATGTCTTGTATGAGATTGACTAAAGATGCAACTTACATTAATTCTACATAGGCATAGAGGTTAGCATACTGTTTTGAGGAACATAATTTATTCTATATCAGGGTATAAATCTTTCGTTACCATATCCTTCCAGTCTATGGTTGTTATAATCACTACTCAGACTGACCATTGGGTTTCCTCTGTCCCAAGAATACTTTTCTCCATCTCTGTCATGTATCATTAACTGTATGTTCTTATGATGATTCCTTCTAGTATGATAACTGTTTTCTTGGCTTCCCAGCCCAAGGATACTCAAAAGAGTAGGTTATAGCTACACTTTGAGGTTTGATGGGGCTTGTGCTAGTCTGGTGGACTAGAGAAAGAAATCCATAGATACTCATATGTATGTAAGAAAGAGGTTTATATACAAGAGCAGTTGAATATGAGAAAACATCCCAGCCCAGTCCAGATGAAGTCTATAAGTCTGATATTAGCCCATATGGCTGATACCAATCTATAAAGTCCTCTTCAGACTCATGAAACACATGCAATGATACTGAATGCAGAAAGATCACAGGCCATTGGGAGCCAAGTCAGTGGTGGTAGAGGCATCTCAGGGCTGGCAGGGGTCTTTGTATGGCTCTTCCAGTTCCCAGAGCTGCACCAGCGTAGGACCATGTTGCTTCTTCTTAGGGTTGTCTTGCAGGAAATCAGTCTTGTCAGTAGACAGTCTCCAAGAGAGTGAACAGAGAGTCTCTCCTGCTTCCAGGAAAGAAAAACAGATTTCCCAGAATTCTCAGGAGATAGCCCATACCCACACAGAGGCCTCATTGACTCTGGTCTGATTGACAGACTAGGTTCCACCCCTGCACTCTTAATCCTCTCAAGTCCCAAATTGACCCAGACTATGTAACTACCACAGGGCTCTTACTGTGTCTTCTGGTGAAAACACACCCTTAAAAGAACCTCTAAGATTGAAAATAAGGAGAAGTTCAGAAAGCACACATTTATCAAGTAGGGTTTTGGGAGTGAGAGTAGTCAGGTCATGCCTACCCCAACTCTTGATTATTAAATCTATGCATTTATTGAAGATAAAAATGCCACACTCTGCCCTCTGGTTCAAAGTATTTCTGGATTCTGAGGAGTATATTCTAACTTTTTATGGTGTCATTTTCAAGTTAGCACCATAGCTAACAAGAGGGGGCTCAGACTTTTCCAACAGTATTTCTTCAAAGGCAGATCTGCTGCTCTCTCTGCAGTGGTGGGTAGGCCTGTATATCTTTTCAAGTGCGGATGTCCTGACACTCTGGGCTCAGGTATAAGTTTAAATTTCACAAGCTCACTTACTCTATATTAGCTTAAAACAGAAGATTGATTCTTCAAGGCAATTTCTAATTCTCCTTTCAGTCAAGGCTGAAGGTGGGATTACAAGATTTCTTTAATTATAATTCCTACTATTCATTTCTATCACACATTTGTATATTTTATGACACTAGGTAGGAGAATCCAATATCCACAGTATTGTCAATTAAACATATAATCCTAACCACAATCCTTTCAAAAGCACTAAAGTTTAATCTTCTCCACTCCAGACCATCCCATGTGTATGCATATGGCTTTGTGACAGGGCTTATCCAGCAGATCCTGGTTTTTAGTTAGCCATTTTATTTAAATGGTCTGGCCTTTGCCAAAGACCTCTCCAAGAGTAGCTTTCTCCTCTCAGCTTCAGACAAACATCGTACATTCTTTTTAGTCAATACAGTTAAGAACAATGAAAGAAACCAAAGGATCAGCATTTCACTTCCCATGCCCCTTCCTTCTTTCTCTTACAAAACCCCAATCTTCCACGGCTCTGGAGTCATTCCATTCCAGGTGTCAATGGAGTAAATGGCCACATCTGATCTCCTCTGGCTACACCAGCAGTTCTCAGCCTGTCAAACAACCCCCCCCCCCCGTGGTTCCCCGATTCATAACAGTAGCAAAATTGCAGTTAGCAACAAAAATAATTTTATAGTGTGCCTGTGGGGGGTTCACCACAACAAGAGGGATTAAAGGGTCACCACATTTGGAAGGTTGAGAACCATTGGGCTAGACAATGGAGAAGGAGAATTTAACTCCATACCGACCCCAGTATGCTAGGTGGTAATCAGCTATGCATTCCCTGCCCTGTGTCCTTAGAATTTCTTTCTCTAGAACCATTCTCAGTATCAAATGTCTTAGGCTAGGTTCTCCAGAGAAGCAAAAGCAGTGACATACATATGTATAAGACAGAAGTTTATTTCAAAAGATAGAGAGCATCTCTTGCAGACATAGAGGCAGGCAAGCTAAAGCTAGTGCAAGTGTGTAGGTCAGATGCTAAGCAGGAGGCCCTTCTCAACTCACGCAGCTGCTGGGGCTGATGAACCACAAAATATGAAGGTGAACTAGGAAGCAGGTGTATGCCGAAGTGGATGAACCTAAGGTCACCAGGCCACATGGCAGTCCGCCGACAGCTCCCAGGGCTGGCAGACGACAAGGCCTGCAGGCCCACATTTCGAGAAGCCAGATACAGAATCTAGATGTGCAGGGAGAAGCAGAGCACAGCAATTGGTCTGTATGTCACAACCCATGAGACGTTATCAAGCTGTGAGCTGAGTGAGGAGTTGGACTGCTTGCTCCCTAACCTTCCCGGCACTGCTTGCTATATAATGTGAGGTCACCTTATGGCGGAGGCCTGACTGCCAAACTACTGAGTATCCCGGCCCAGAAAGTTAGACGGGACATGGCGATCTCAGTACAGGTTACAGAGAACAGATTGAAGAGCAGATCTTGGGAAGGCAAAGATCTTGAGGAGGGGAAATACTGGTTTAGTGGTCTTAGATTTGCTTAGTGGAGACCGCTTAATAGATTTTAGGCAAGGTGTCGGTTATCTTTTAGAAAGAGATAATGTACCAGAGAGAGGCCAGGAGAAATAGACTTTTAAGGTTTTTAAATATTCACTCAGATACTTGTTTCTACCCCAAGTCTCAGACTCTCAATTGTTTTTTTTTCCTAAGAAGGCCTTGACTTTGGCATAATGTGTTAGTCTGAGAAACAAATGCACAGAAACTCTACTAAGTCCTCCTCAATCTCACAAAACCCTCCCAATGACGCCTACTGTAGGAGAAAAGACGAATTGGTGAGCATATAAACATCTCTGCGCTGGCAGGGGTCTCCACGCGGCTGCTCCAGGACCCAGGGCTGCATCAGGGTAGGTCCATGTGGTTTCGCCTCAGGGATGTCTTGCAGGAAGCAAGCCTTGCCTGCTAAAGCAGGGGACTGGCTAAGGTAGCTGCACCCTGGTCCGCCCATCCAACCTTTCCGACATTTCAATTAATTCCACATGTGTTTATTGGCCAGGTTGGCATAATAAACCTTAAGTATCTCACATACAATACTGCAGTCTGCTTTGAAGGTTTGCTTTGCTTACAATTAGGTTCCAGTTGTCATCTTCGGCATCTGTTCTTTGGTCGTCTAACATCGAAAAGAAGGCCATGTGTTTGTCGTAATGCTTAAATTGGTATCTAGTCTAAACCTGCCATTTCTCTCCGTAGTGCATCTATTCAGAGACATCCAATCATTGCTACTGCTGCTATAGTTTTCAGGTTCTGTACCAAGACCTCGAGGCAATCCCAACTCATACAGATCCTACAGAACAGTGCTTTCTACCTTCCTAATTCTGCCACCCTTTAACACAGTTCCTCATGTTGTGGTCATCCTCAACCATAGCATTATTGTTGTTGCCACATCACAAATGTAATTTTGCTACTGTTATGAATTGGGTGACCCCTGTGAGAGGGTTGTTCCATGCTCAAAGGGCTCACGCCCCACAGATTGGGAAACATTGCTATAGAAGAAATTAGAATTGCCGCAAAGGGATTCCAAGGTAGTCACTATTGAACCAAATCTTTCTATTGTGGCTGGCTAGTGGGTTTAAACAACCTACATTTTGGCTCGAAGCTGGACACTTGACCACGATACTACTGGGCTCCACAATGCTATTGATATGAATATCAATAATTTAGGGAATAACTTTCACCTGTATTACCATTCAAATTGCCAAAATTGAAACTATTGCATTGGTATGGTATAGAATTTCAAAGAGTATCATTATCTCAGTATCAGCTATGTACCTTTTTCCTCTGGTTGTCGGGTGATTCAATGTTAGAATTCAACCCTTACAGTCTACTTCCTAAGGCCAGCTCTGGTACCAAGTCATGGGCTAAACTCCCATGAAGAAGCTCCTGGGAATAATAGCATAGGGAGGAGCAGACTGCTCAGGCTCTTCCCCCAAATGGCAGCTGGTCCTGAAGGGAAATTCTACATCCTGAATTATCGGATTCCAGACAAGGGTAGCTGAACTTTTATACTCCTGCACAAGTCAGGTACTGATTATAAGCCACAGAGCGGATGAAGATATACTTTCCTTGGCATTTCCAGTTCTCCAGCAGTGACAGACAATTAGAGACCGAGAGCTGTCCTCTGTCAAAGAGCTGCAGATGTACAACAAAGGTGGCTTGGGCAGGAAGGCACAGAAGCATCACAGTGATGATGGTGAGAGGATGGTGAGAGGGCTCAGGAGGGGTCTGGGAGGAACCACACCATCAATGTCTGCTTCTCATGCCCACTTTGCTTGCATCGTTATATGTTTAGAGTTTTTGTTGAGAATTATCAAGGTTCCCTCACTCCTGGAACAGTTCATGAGGCATAGGATGTGGTTAAGAACTGAAACTAGTGCATATCTCTACCCCTTTTCATAACTTTCTGTTGCTTTCTTGCAGTCTCCCATTTATAAAAAGTTTCAATTAATTTATTTAAAATTAGTTTATGCCCCTTCTTTTACTGGCATTTATATATGTGTCTGTGTGTGTGTATATATATATATATATCTTTTTACTTCCCACTTCATATTTAGAATACTCAAAAACATATATTTTTGTTTGTTTCAAGCAGCCATCTTACACATACAGACACAGCTTTCAGCATAGTTTTTTTTACTATAGACAGTAGATTACCTTCCATGAAGTTTTTCATTGCCATTGAAAAACACAAAACCAAACTTTCAATTGTGAGTTGGGTCAAGGCTTACAGGTCATCAATTTTAAATTCAGAGATTCATGCACATTTTGTTTCATCATCATTGTAGTGTTCTCAGCATAACACAATTTTTCTGAATGCTGTCCTTGGGTAATAGCTTTCTTGATCTCAAATTATTGATATTCTAGGTGTACATACCTTTTTAATACTGTTCCCCTTATAAACCTGTCTATTGATTAACTGGACATTGTTAGCTCCAGACCTGAAGGACAATTAGCAATCACAGTCTCAGGGGCTCCACCGCTTTAAGCAGTAAACCTAATCTTCATGGTTTTGTGTTTTGTTCCATGTTTTCCTCCTATCCATTTTAGACCTTCTAATGTTGTGGCAGTGACTTAATCTGGTGTCAATTTGAGGATTAAGGATGTAGGGGTGGAGTCTATCCCGTCAATCTGGAGATAGTCAATGAGACCTCTGTTGGGCATGGCTTTCTCCTGAGAATTCTGGGAAATGTGGTAATTCCTTCTTGGAGGCGGAGACACTGTCTCTCTCAGTTCACTTCCTGGGAGACAAGCAACTGACTAGGCTAAACCCCTATGAGACATTTCTGAGGAGAAGCCACATGGACCTACTCTGATGAGGCTACAAACCTGGACCTAGAAAAGCCACGGGGAGACTCCTGCCAGCACTGAGATGCTTACAACACTGCAGGATCTGAAGACTTTCTATCCATTGGCTTTTGGTCATTCTGCATTAGACACCATTGCGTGTGTTTTTTGAATCTGGAGGACTTATAGAACGGTCTCAGACCAATCTAAATGGGGATGTTTTCTCAATGTTCATCTCCTCTTGTATATAAATCTCTTCCTTATATACATATGCGTGTCTATGGATTTGTGTCTCTACTCTACCCAGACAAACTCCAATGTGATATCTTTAGAAAGTTGTTAGGGAAGTAGGCAGACACTATTCGAGTTCTTCTGGTTTCAAGGTGGTGAAATGGATTTTTGATTGATCCATTAGTTTATTGGATTAGTTGTTTTCACAAGTCTGGATTTTCATCATTCTTCTTTAGATCAAAATGTTCCACCTCAGATGGCTGCTTAGAAGCTTTTAGGTCCCCACTTGCTACTCACCCAAACAGGATGTGGAACATTGTCTTGTGAACTATGTTATGCCAATTGCCTTTGGTGTCCTCCAGGACTATGGTCCCCAGACTGTAGCCCAAGCAACTTATTCCTTCAAGGTGGTTTGGCTCTGTCCAAGATGTTTACATCACATTGTCCCCTGTTTGATCAACTGTATGAATATATTCGCAGCAAAGTTAAATACCCATTGCCATCAAGTTGATTCTAATTCATAGTGACAGCATATAGGGCTTTTGGGCTTTTAAATCTTCATAGGAGCAGATGTGGCTAGCAGTCTAGTGCTTACCCAATGGCATCATAGCAACAAATACACTTATATATATAGCCTCTGTGCAATACAGGCATATTTGAGGGTATACTACCAGTTTCCCTCCCATCCCTGATTGTGTATATAACAATATTTACCTCTGTTTCCTTTAACTCTGGAAAACCACCCAATGTCTTCTCCTGCTTCCATCATTATTTTGCCACTCTCCTTTTATATGTTGCCTTTCCCTTTGCCAAGTTAACGCCTGTCTACCCACTCTCTAGCCAGTTCTTTCCTCTCTCTTACACTCCCACACCTGGGAATTATTAAATGGTGTTTCTTTAACTTGGAAATATTACCTTGATTTTCTACAATAGTGGTGTCACATAACATTTATCTTTTTGTGATTGATAAATTTTACTCAGCAAGATGTTTTCCAGGCTCACCAATGTTATGAGGTGCATTGCAGATTTATCATGATTCTTTAAGGTTGCATAGTATTTCATCATGTGTGTATACCAAAGTTTGTTTACTGATTCTTCTACTCATGGGCAGTTAGATGGTTTCCAAATCTTATTTGAACAATGTTGTGATGAACATGAATGTGTGTAAATCTATCTTTTCCATGACTTCTATTTCTAGAGGATATAGAAGAAGTAGAGGTGTTCATGGACAGTATGCAATCTCTAGTTAGAATTTTCAGAGGAAGTGCTGTACTACTTTCCACAAAGGTTGCACAATTTCAGTCCTACCAGCAGTGTATAAGGGTTCCATTGTCTTCACACCCTTATCAGTATTTGTTATTTTCTATTTTTAAAACTCTTGCTGTTAGTGCTGTGGTGGGATTATATTTCTCTGTTGCTTTGGTCTGCATCTCTGAATGGTTAATAATTACAGTTTCTTCATCTACTGTTAATTGCCTGAATGTCTTCTTTGGTAAACTACCTATTAACACCCTCTCCCCATTTTTAAATCAGATTATTTGTCTTTTTCATGTTGAGGAAATGAGATTTACATAAATTTTAGAGATTAGTCCCATGTATGAACTCACTATTTGTGGGTTATCTTTTTGTTGTTTGCCTGGAATTTTTGATGCGCTAAAAATTATGTATCCAGTTTTTAGGAAGTCCCTGTCATCTATATGGTCTTCTGCAGTTTGTATGTTTGATAGTATACAAATATTAGGGCCCTTAAGCTTTTCTTTATTTTTTTTGTTGATGATCTTTATAGTTCTTGATTTACATTTAGATCTTTTGTCCATCTTGAGTTTGTTTTAGTATATGGTGTGATTTATGGGTCCTGTTTTTGTTTTTCTGCAAATAGATATTCAGTTTTATCAGCACTATTTGTTAAAGAGTGTTTCTTCCCTATTTAATGTGTTTTGATCCTTTGTCAAAGATCAGATGCCTGAAGGTGAAGGATTTACTTCTGGATTTTCAAGACTTTTCCATTGGTCTATGTGTCTATCATTGTACATGCACCAGGCTGTTTTGACTATTGTGGCTGTGTATTAGGAAGAAAGAAGTCTTCTACTTTGTTATTTTTAATTGTTCTATGTTTATCCAGGGTGTCTTTTCAGATATAGTCAATTCCTAGTTTTTCCAACTCCTTAAAGAATGATGCTAAAATTGGGACTGATATTGCATTATATTTGTAAATCACTTTGTTTAGTCTTCCTATCCCTGAGCATGGTATATATAGTCTTCCATTTACAGGTTTCTTTTGGTTTCTTGAAGCAGTGTTCAGTAATTTTCTTGGCACAGACTTTTTATTTTTCTGCTTGTATTTATTCTTAAATATTTTTTTCTTTTGTGTGGCTATCATGCATGGTATTGTTCTGGTGTGCTTTGCAGACCTCTTTTCATTAGTGTGAAGGAATTACATTGACTTTTGTATGTTAATCTTGTATTCTGCCACTTTACTGAATTTCCCAATTAGTTCCAATAGTTTCTTACAGAGTCTTTGAGATTTTCTATGTATAGATCAAATCATCAATGAATAGAGAGTTTTACTTCTTTGTCAGTTCTGGTGACTTTAATTCTTATTTTTTGTCTATGGCTCTGGCTAGAATTCCCAGCACAGTATTGAGTCGGAGTTAAGATAGAGGATATCCATCTCTGCCTTCCATTCTCAAGGGGAATGCTTCCAATTTTTTACTATTGAGAGTAATTTTGGCTGTTGATTTTAAGTGTATGTCCTTATGACCTTGAAGCTTTCTGCTCTTATTTCTATCTTGTTGAATGTTTTTATCAGAAATGGGTGCTATATTTTGTCAAGTGACTTTTCTGCATCAGTTGATATGATCATGCAGTTCTTTTTCTTTGTTTTATATATCGACTTGATTTTTTTTCTAATAATGAACCATGCTTTCTGGCTTAAGTCTAGTTTGGCCATGATGTGCTCTTTTTAAAATATGTTGCTTGATTCTATTGGCTATGACTTTGCTGAGAAATTGTGCACTTGTCTTCATGAGGGATAATGGTTTGTGATTTTTTTTCTTTCTTTTTCAGAGATGCTTTTGCTTTGTTTGAGTCTGACGGTTATGCCCACTTCATTGAATGACTTTGGAAGTTTTCTTTCCTTTTCAATAATGTGGAGCAGCTTGAGTAGAAGTAGTGTCAGCTCTTTGAATGTTTGGTAGAATTCACCACAAAGTGGTCAGATTTTATATTCTGTTAGGAGATTTCAAATGAACGAATCAGTTCCTTTTTGGGCTATGTATTTGCTCAGATTTTCTCTTCCAGGATGCATTAATTTAGTTCAGGTATGTGCTTCTGAAAAGGACCCCTGGTGGTGAGTGGGCTACGCCTTGGACTTCTTCCTGGGAGCAAGATAAGGCTTTATGTTTCCATCAAGATTTACAGCCTCAGAAACGCCTGGGGTGCAGTTCTACTGTGAGTCAAAATTGACTGGATGGCAGTGAATTTGTGAGTGTGATTTTGTCTCCAGAAAAAAATTCTCTTTCTTTTAGGTCTTCAAATATCTTGGTGTACATTTTTTTTCATTTTAGGTTTTGTTGTTTCCATGTCCACTTCTAAGTGGTGATGGCTTAAGTTGAATTTAGGGGAACTCAGGACAGACTGAGTTGGTGAATCAGTCAAAAAGTTGTTTCTATTTGAAATATCCACATTAAAAAAGGGAGAAGGTCATAACATCCATTCATAAACTCCCCTTGTATAAAGTATCTCCAGTGTAGAACCTTCAACAAAATTCGAGGGCTTACGTATTTAATCTTCAAATATAAAATTTCAACTTTTAATTTTTAGTGACTATCAGATATATTCAGCAATGCTTGGTTCTTGAAGTAATAACAAAGCTACAGTTATCCACACAGGGGGTGCTACGGCGCCATTCACAAACGTCTGATCTGGGTGACTGGGCTCCATTTAATTTTCTGAAATGCCCAGTCCTTTCTAGGATTGGTCTGATCCCGTGTCAGCTCAGGTTCTGTGTCTTGATACCCATAGACATCCTGTCTGGAAGACCTCTCCATCAGCCCTTTGTCGAATTCTCTCAACAGACCCAGTTTACCGTACCAGTTTCACGATCCACTACAGCACTCAGATTAAGAATAATTTAGAGATAGGCAGATGCTCAGGTTTGTTACTTGTAAAAAGCAAGGAGATAGGGATATAACTTAGAAAGCACTGAGGTAGTATGGTACTGCAAAAAAACCTGGTCAACCAAAGTCACTGCCATCAAACCGATGCTGACTCACAGGCACCCTGTAGGATGAGGTTTAACTGTCCCTGTGAGTTTCTAAAACTGTAACTCTTTACAGGAGTACAAAGCCCTGTGTCTCCCTGCTTTCCAATTTCCAATAGTGGAGCACTCTCACTCCCCCCCCCCCCCCCCCCCACCCGCGGCCATGGTTTTAAAGTTTACTAAGGAAAATGGTCAGGCTACAGCTTCAGTTAGGACATGCTATAGTGTTCTTTCAGGGCTGCTAATCAAAGCCCAAAGGACATATCACTTCATTGTAGGCCTCGGCCTCAAGCCTTCAGTGTAAGTTTCATGGGTCAGAGAAGCTAGCTGGATCGTTCCACTCCAGTGAGCGAGCCTTCACCTAAAGGTGTTCCGCTCCTCCTCCGTGGGTCAGCACGTGCAGTGTCCCCTGCGAATGCTCAGAGGCACCCTTCTCGACAACTTGGCTTCCGCCCCCAAACATTTTGCTTTCTTTAAAAAAAAGGGGGGGCATTATTGGCACTTCATGCACATATCATGCAATTCAGTTGTTCAATTATATCAAGAAGAATTGTACAATCATCACCACAACCAATTTTAGAAAATTTCCCTCTCCCTTGTACTCATTGTCTTGTTTCAAGCTGCTCCCCTTGAGGTTAGCAGCACAACGTGTAACACGTTACACCCCCAGGGCTCCTGAGAGTTGTGAAACTGATGGGAAAAGTAAAAATCCCATGTACCTTGGGAAGGTGATATGCAAATATTTTTCTCTCTTAGTGTTTAAACCTTTTCTTGTCTTTATAGGATAGTGGTTTCAAATGACATTTGTCTTATTGTGTTTCACTAATTTCACTCAACACAATACCCTCCAGGTTCATTCGTGTACCAGGTGTTTCCAGATTTACATTTATTTTCAATGGTGCAGGTATTTTGTTTTGACACTCTTTAAAAAAAATATCATAACAATAGCAATAGAGGTTTAAAAGCCCTAAACACTTCATAGGTAGAACTGTGCTCCCTTTAATTTTCAATGGTGGTGCAGTTTCTGTTGTACATTGTCAGAATTATTTTACAAGTTCCACTGTGTGGACTCCAGCTGCTTTTCTTCCAGCCATGAATTTAAGTTCTGGTGCCACACAGAAACCCCACTAGCTTTGCAGTACAGGTCTGCAGCGTATTCTGCTACTCTCTTTTTTATTTTCTTTGGTTCTGTTGAGACACTGCCCATTTCGTTTATGTTTTTTGAGTAATTTTCTTCCCTTTTGATTTCCCAGTGATTTTCTGATTTTTTAATCCTTTAAAGAACTAATTTCTAGTCTTGGTTCCTTCTATTATTTTGCTAGTTCATCTATTTCTTCTTTGATCTTTATTATTTCTTTTCTTCTGGTGATGGCAGACTTATTTTGCTATTCTTTTTATTATTATTTAATATTTTGAGTTAAGGTGTTGATTTTGATTCTTTTTCTTTTTTATGTGTATATTGCTATATATTGCCCTCTGAGTGATGTTTTTGCTGTAAAAGGGAGTTTTAAATTTAATTTTTCTTTATTTTATTACCTATGAGGATGTTCCTATTATTAATGTCTAATTTTATAATGTTGCTATGCAAGAAAATTCTTTGTGGCATTTTGGTGTTTTTAAACTTGTTGAGACAAGCTTTGTGGTCTCATAGTTGGTCTATTCTGGAGACTGTGCACTGTAAAACCATGCATATTGTACTATTGCTGCGTGGAGTATTCGACGTATGCCTCTGGTCAAGTTGACTGTGTTGTTTAGTTTTTTGTGTGTTTTCTTTTTAGTCGTTCTGCCCCTCATTGAATGTGATCCACTTAAGTCTTCTATACTTTTTGTGGAATCGTGCATTTTTCTCTTCAATTCTGTTAACATTTGATTTATGTATTTTGAGGCTTTTTCATTTCGTCCATAGATATTTATTATGATTATATTTTCTGTTCAATGACCCTTTCTTTAATAATTATATAAAATATCCTTTGTCTCTTATGCTATTTTTTGTCTAAAATTTTACTTTATCAGAGATTCATATTGCCACTTCTACTCTATCTTGATTGTTTTTAGTTTGATACAATTTTTACCATCCCTTGAATATTAGTCTATTTTAATCTTTGCTTCTGAAATGTGTCATCTGTGTTAGCATATTGATGGGTTCTAGTTTCTTATCCATTATCCTTTTCTCTTGCTGTCATTTTGCTGTGCTACTGGTGTCTTTGTTTCATAGTAATTTCTGTGCCGAGTTCATTGTGTTTGTGAGCTTTCTTGTATTTCTCTTTTTTGCTGTTGTTTTAGTGTTAAATAAATATTTATGATTTTTCTTTTTAGATTTTTGATTGGAAGCATTATTCATTTTCTTTGAGGTTACCCTGTAATTTATTAAATTCTCTCTAAATTAAAATTTTTTTCTAGTTAGTAATCCAATTGACGTTGTCTTTATTTGGTAGTTCTGTGATGACACTATTCTGGTTTCTTAATTTCCTAATTGTTTTCATTACACATTGGCAATATCTGTTTTTTACATTTATCTTGTATGTTTGTTTTATTTTGGATACTTTTATATCTGAATTACTTTCTGAGTGGTGCCATCATTTATGTTAATTTAGAATATTTATTGTGACTTCTCTGTCAGAAAAACTCTCCTGAGTGTTTCTTGTAAAATTGATTTGTTTTTCACAAATTCCTTTAACTTGTCTTTATCTAATTTTTACCTATTTATCTGAGGGACGATATGTTTGCTAAGTGTATGATTCTCAGTTGGTATTTTTTCTCCTTTCAGTCTTAAATATGTAACCTAACTGCCTTCTTTCCTGCATGATTTCTGCTGAGAAATCAGAACTTAGTCTTGTTCCTTCTTCATTGTAGGAATTCTGCCCCCCCCCCAGCAGTTTTCAGTATTCTGTCTTTGTCTTTGATTTTATAAAGTTTGATTGCAATATGTTGATGTTTTTTGATGGGGGGGGGGGCGCGACTGTGTTTAGAGTTTATTGAGTGCTTATTTCTCTTCTTTGTAATGTTAAGGAAGTTTTTCTCCAAGTCTTTGACAATTTCTTCTGTGATTTTTTTGCCATCCCCTCTTTTTTTTTTAATTAAATAATTTTATTGAGGGCTCATATATTGTTTTTCACAATACATAAATAAACATACAGTGCCAGGCACCTTCACATGTCTGCTGCTATTATCGTTCTCCAATCATCTGCCTTTTCCCTTGAGCCCCTAGTATCGGCTTTTGCCATCCCGTCTTATTCTGGAATTCTAATCACACAAATATTATTCCTTTTGATGGTGTCCCATATAATTATTTGTGTTTCCTTTTTAAAATTCATTTTTACATTTCTTATTTTTTTCTCGTAAATATTGAGAGATTTATCTTCTAACTCATGAATTAGACCATCTATTAAATCATTTCTTTTTAAATACTCTACTTCTTTTTAAATAATTTTATTGGGGGCTCTTATAGCTACTACAACATTCAGTACATCATTTATATCAAGCACATTTGCACACATGTTGCCACATACATTTCCAAACATTTTCCACTTGAGCCCTTGGTACAAGCTCCTCTTAAAAAAAAACTCCCCTTTCCCCTCCCCCCTTTTTTTAATGAATCATTTTATTGGGGGCCCATACAACTCCCATCACAATCCCTAACAACATCAGTTGTATGCAGGCCACTTTTACACACCCATTGCCATCATCACTCTCAAAACATTCTCCCTCCCTCCAGGCCCCCATTATCAGCTCCCTATATTACTTTTCCTCCCCCCCTGCCCCTTGAACCCTTAGTAATTTACAAATTGTTATTTTTTCATCCTGTACATTGTATAATGTGTCTCAACACTCACTTCCCTGTTGTCTGTGTCCTAGAGAGGAGGCTACGTGTAGATCCCTGAAGTTGGTTCTCCCTTTCTATTCCTCCATCCCTCCACCCTTCTGGTATAACCACTCCTATTACTAGTCTTGATGGATCATCTATCCTAAGTTTCACATGTTTCCAACTTCACTGTACATCTCCTGGTCTAGCTGCATTTATGTGGTAGAATTGGGGTCATGATAGTGGGTGAGAGGCAGCATGGGAACTAGAGGAAGGTTGCATATTTCATAGCTCCTACCCTGTATCTTAACTGGTTCATCTCCTCATTGTAACCCCTCTGCAAAAGGAGGTCTTCAGTGATCATGTCGGAAAGGTGAGCATCTTGGAATGCCAATTTAATAGAACAAAATGTTCTTGAACCAAGGAGTGGAGGTCCAATGCCCATTTGTTGTCCTAATACTAACCCTGTAAGTATACACATTAATCTCTTTCTCATCCTCACTTATAAATATATGCCCCTATGTACATACCTGTATTTGAACCTCTATAAATGTTCATTATCCTCCAGTTCCTTCCTCTATTTCCATTCTGCTTCCCTTTTGTCCCACTATCATGCTCACTCTCCATTTGGGTTTCACTATTTTCTCTCTGTTACATTAGTCTTAATCAATCCCTATTCGCCTTCTCTCATCCACCTTGTCCCTGCATTTGTATCAATTGTTATTCTCTTTTTCCTGGGCTGGTTGACATCAACACCTTTCACCCACCTCCCCCTCTTCAATGTCCCCTACCCTGGAACCATCAGTCCTGTCATTTTCGCCTCTAACCTCTTTGTCCAGTCTATCTTGTCTAGAAAGACCTGTAGAGGTAGTAATATGTACAAGAAAGGTCTCCTAAAATGGAGCAACTTAAGCAAATAAAACAATGATAACAACAGCAAGAAACCCCCTCAATGTACTATACAATATGTAACAGAATAATAAAAATAATAGCAATATAAAAACCTGTATAAAGTTCAAGGTCTGTAGTTGACCTCCTAGAGTGACCCCTGGTTCAGTCGGATGGGGTGCCAATACCCTGGCCCCAAAGTAT
>PVJH01013984.1:0-58540 GCA_004026705.1 Nesogale talazaci
TCATGACAGAGGCAGGGGACTGTTCTGATTTGCTGAAGCCAACATTTTACCTTGGGAGAGTCCCAAGATCGTTTCTTCCCACACTCAGATTCCTTAGAGCACCTCTGAAAAGAATCGTCCTAAAAAACAGTGAGTTTCTTTGTAAACAATGTGTGATAAACACTCTGTGGTTGTTCAATCTGTGAGCACAGGAAATTAGTCTCATTGTCATTTCAAAGGTTGTTGTGATCAGAATTGTGTAGACAGAGAGGAAGGAAGACTATCTTCTCAATTCATCAACTTAACTGTCTCCCCTTGGCCAGAAGTTTCCAGAGTTACCTGTAAGTTACCTGTAAGTTGGATGGATGTTATGAAACAAGTTCAGACTTACAGAACATTCCTTAGAGCCCACAAGCTCCTTTATGAACAAGAGAGGCCACAGACTGCACAGAGAGGCAAGGTCTTCACTGTGAGAGCAGTCATCTCTGTCTACCCTGAGAGGCCAGGGACAGAGGGGAGAAGCAGCAACAATGAACACCCTCCTCAGGCAGTCGACACCCGGACCAGAAACTTCTCTACCATACCTGCCAATCTGCAGGCAAAGAATGAAAGCACTCCATCCTAGACAACTAGTTTTTGATAAAGATCGCGTCTACAATTCAGTATTGCAAAAGCTCCCACTCCTGAACCAGCAACAACAAAATAAAAACCATTCCAACTCAAAATCTAGACACACGAGCATAGTGGAAACTGGGTAAGTACACTGCTTTCTCACTGCCAGGGAACTGATTTCCGCTCACAGGGTCACCCGATAGAGGGTCTCCAAGGCTGCCAGTCTTTACTGGAGCTGATGACCTCATCTTTTACCCTCAGAGTGGCTGGTGGGTTTGAAGCCTTGACCAACGTTTACCAGTCCAGTGCCTACCCAACAGCTTCATCAGGATACCCAGGGCACAGTGCTGGGGACATAGTACCAGATTCACTATACTAGATGTGAGAAAGGAGGTTACAAAAAGAAAGAACTGGGTATATATTTCTTTTACAACTTTGCTTTGCTAGAGAAATGAATTAGCTGGTCAGGTAGGTCTTTTCCCACTGTTATTTATTTTATGGAATTTTTTTTTTTTTTTTAGAATCATGTAGAGGCAAAACAAAATGAGACAACTTTGATCCTCTCTGAAAGGAATGTATTACCAGGTTGGGCTGGGTCTCCTGAAGATTAAGTAAATGGGTATATTATATAATTGTATGGTCGAAGGTAATGCTCAGAATTTGGAACCAGAAGACCTATGTTACTCTGTCACCTGCTGGTTATGTGACCTGGGGTAAGATAACTAAATCTCTATAAGCCTGTCTCCTTTGTTGGAAAATGAGGATATTAGTATCTGCCCCATTTCAATGAGCCAAGTAGGTAAGAAAGTATCCGGGATGCTATAGCATTACAAATACCAGTTCAATCTAATTATAAACTTACTAACCTAAGCCAGCATGAAATGATATACTGATTGTTTATATCCAAACTAAGAGATTCATAAACATTTCATTTAGCAAATACTTAACATGATGGTATTATACCACTGCTCAGGTCCTTACAAGAAAAATTCCTTGATGAATCTGCATTATGGATGTTCTTTTCCTGATAAGTCAGCCCAATAACTCCTTGTTTTAATTTTTTATTCCTCAAGGATCTATTAGAATGCATGGTCTGTGGTTTATTTTAAAATTCAATAATCTGACAGGAGCACCTGCCTAATTTCTATCTGTAGCTAAATAATTAGAAACCCTACTTCCTCTTTCTCAGACCTCCACTTTTATTCATCGCTATTTTTGAGGTTGCTCTCTTTCTGGTCGGTGAGATGGGGTAGGGTCAATGGAGATGCAATCTGAAAAACATAGTGCGCGGGAATTCTATTTTTCATGCCAGTGTGAAATCAGTTGGTGAGATAAACCAACCCCCACATCACAACCATCAAGCCAATTCCGACGCAGAGCGACCCCACGGGACAGGGCAGAACTGCCACTGTGCATGTCCAAGATGACAACTCTGTACAGGAGTCGAAGGCCTCCTCTCAATCCTGCAGAGCTACTGGTGGTGTCTAATGCCATTCTTGCTCTGAGTGGTTCAACGTGTAAGTCACTATGCCACCTGGGCTCCTTTGGGGAGATAAAGCAAGGAGGGATTAAAACTCCGGGATGAGAAAACTGAGACTCAATGGTAGCTTTCAATTGTTCATGCCAATAAGTTCCATTCAAGTCTGATCGGAAGCTGTATCACAGAGAGGCCTTCACTGGCCACCCTGATCTCAACCAGCACCCCTCCTTCCTATGCCACGACATCATTGGCTTTGTTTTTTCACAGACCTTGCTGATATATTCGTTTTCATTTCATTATTTCTTTCTCCATTAAAATGTAAGTTCTGTAGGTATAAGAACTTTGTCGCCCGCCAAACACCTGACAGCCGGCACACTCACTGGCCCCAGGGAGGGAATGGATGACTACATCCCTTACAAATCAGGTACCTTACATCATGATATCATCAAAGGAAAAGAAGCTTTAGTTTTCAAATATACAAACAAGGCATGAGCAGGTACGTTTCTCGGTGGAAGATTATTCTGAAAAATAGAAATTTCCTTTTGAGATATGTGAACATCTCAAATGGTAATGTTTACTGCTTCATCAGAAAGACATAAGTATATAGAAACAAAAAACTTGGGCTGCTTGAACTGGAAAGGTCAGTAAGGATAAAAATAAGAGCTCACCAGTTGGTTCTTGTTTTTTTTTTTGTTTTTTTTTTTTTGGCATCACTGACCAAGTTGGTTCTTAAGGAGCCCTGAGGCCTGAGTGGTGATACATGGGCTGCTAACCTAAAGGTCCAGAGTTCCAAACCACCAGCCGCTCTGATGGAGAAAGATGAGGCTTTCTATTCTGGACAGAAGCTCTCGTCTCAGAAACTCACAGGAGCAGTTCTGCCCTGTCCCGTAAGGTCGTTATGAGCGGGCATTGACTTGATGGTATTCAATTTATTCATTCTTAAATAAGAAATGAAGCTCAACCAAAGGCATCAAAAACTAGAAAACAATGAAGCAAAAATGCACACTCATATAAAAATACTATGCGGATACATATACACCCAGTGGTGCAGTGGTTATAGCTTTTCACTGCCTTGAAAACAAACCCTAGTGGACTTATCTTCTATAAGGTGCTAAAGCCCTACAGGGTCACGCTCTGAGATAGAAGTGACTCAATAGCAGTGGGTCTTTTGGTTTGTTTTATACATATATTATTACATATATACATCTCTATACACACATATATACCTATTATTCTAGATAGTAAGAAAAATAGGACAGGGGAAATGGCTGATCAGCTTGTACTCTTGAATATATAAGAGGGACTATTCTTATTTTAAACTCTCATTATGGTTTGGGTGAAAGTTTTCAGAGCAAATTCATTTTCCCGTCAACAACTGGCATGCATTTTGCTTGGTAACATTGTGTGCAACCCCCACAATGGGCCAATCATCTTTCTATTCCTTCCTAATGTCCCCAGTCTCTATTCCTCCTTCCCTGGCCCTTCCTGTCTTTCTGAGTTAATTTTTTTTTTGACAAATGCTACCCTTTAATTGTTGTACGGTTTACTGCTCTGAGTATTATCACTGTCCATATGCTTGGTTGAAAGTTAGAACCCGGAGTGGGTCCTGGCTGGGTTCATTTCCAGACTTGACAGCTATCTGATGATGATAGTCTGCAGGGTTCCAGCCCCAAACCAAACTCCCTGCCTCACATCAACTGTGACTCATAGTGGTGCTGTAGAATAGGGAGCACGGTTCCTGCGCATTTCTGAGACGGTGACTCTTTAGGGGAGGAGAGAGCCTCCTTTTTCTTCTGCGGAGCAGCTGGTCATTCCAAACTGCAAACCTCACTGTTAGCAGCTGAATGGGGAACCGCTATGCCACCAGGGCTCTAGGGTTCTGACAGCAATGATTATTTATCTATTAAGTCTCTGGGTGCGGCTAACGGTTTTCTCCCAGCTACCAATTGAAAGGCTTGCTGTTTGAATCCACCCCTGGGTGCGATGGTAGCTAAGTCTGGTGATTTGCTTTAGTGAGATTCTTGCCATTGACAAACCGGCAGAGTACAGTTCTTTGAAACACCGGAGGTTGCGAAGAGTTAGAACCGACCCAAGATTGATTGGGTTTTGCTTGTTGCTTTTATCCAGGCATATGGGTCACGCCTTGCTTTGCAGAAGGTTGCTTTACACCACAACTCCGCTTTTATCTAAGACCTGCATTAGCACCTATTTTTGCGAATACTTTTCAACTTTTAGGGGGGAAAAAAAAAACAAGCTAGCATTTGACATTTGTTTTGCAGCAGGCCGTTGAAGAGGTAGCCCGTGCCCAGGGACCCCCACTCAGTACCTCAGCAAGAAGCAAACAGGGTCTGTGAGCACTGTGTCAGTGTTCTTTCACAGGTTATTTGGAATGACTTGCAAGGGTAATTTGGGGGTGTGGGAATGATCAAAAAACATCGCCAGGTAAATCAATGGGAAATGGCTCTTTGTTGTATTTCCACCATATTGGCTTATGAAAAGTTTCATAGGAATGTTCTACGGTCAGCGAGCAGGGGGAACATGCATGCTTATCTTTTCTACACAATTTGAATCAGAATCTGATCTCTTCTGGAAATTAAACTTTTGTCTTAGGTGGCAGGCGCCCTCATGGCCTTGGAGTTACGTGTTGGGCTGCTAACTGCAGAGTCAGCAGTGCAAAACCAGCAGCATCTCGGAGTGAGAAAGATGGAGCTTTCTAGTCGAGTGAAGATTTAGTCTCGGAAAGTCACAGGGCGGTCTTACCCTGACCTATATAAGTCCCTGGGAGTTGGGATCAACTTGATGGCAGTAAGTTTGGTTTTCATATATGACAAATAAAACTAGAAAAACTACTCGCCACATTTTTAAGAGTATGATCCTTTATGGCAGTTCTCATCTGTTTGGGGGACCCCTGGGGGTGGAGCGGGCTACACACCGAGCTGTGTGTCAGCAGGTAGAACCCATCAAATTCCCTGCAGGACAAAGAAGAGACTGGCTGCTCCAGGAAAGACTTTCAGCCTTAGACACCTACAGGGACACTTCTACCCTGTCCTCAAGGATCTATTAGAACTGACTCAATGAAAGTGATGTGGAGGTCAGGATTATGTTAGAGGAATCTGCAGACCCCGACGTTTTAGAAAAATATAATTCACCCCAAGTTAGGCATATTTAAGAAAAAATATATGTAAGAGTTATTAGCTACAGAAGGGTCTAAATAAGCCACTGACTAAATCTTAAGTAAACGGAAGGCTTACATGTTGCTGCCTTCTAAAAGACTTAAAAGCTCTAAGAACTTGAAAAATAAGAAGTCAAAAGTAACTTACCAATAGGATATCCCAATGCAAAGTCATTACTTTGTGTAGCAAAAATAGGGAAAAGTCCGGCTTTGCTAAATCGACTATCAGGACTGGCAACCAGTAAGGTCAAAACACATACAATGAAAAACACAGATGCTTTGGCAATCAAGATACTGTACAGGAAAGACCAATCCACATTGGAGAACTTTAGTACAACCATGTTTTTGAATAATAGAGCTGGAAGCGCAAATCTGGAGACAAAATTTCCCAGTCCTTTGGCCTGTGTGGATGTTATGACATGGGCCCTTCCCGCTATGTAGCCACAGAGGACTATGCCAAAGCACTCGAGCAAGGCAGGAAAAAGCCTTGTTATTGACATTGAAGGGGGGCTGTTGGTAGAATTCAGTCCAGGCGCCATGGCCTCAGACAGAGTCTGGGACATATTGTGTGTCCTGGTGAGGTTCTCTGCAGGTACAGCAGGAAAGGAATTCATTTTCTCTCACCCTCCAACTCCAACCAAATATCTGGAAAGAGAAAAAGATAGATTCAGTGTGAAAAACAATAGGAATTCTACTTGAAAAAAATATATTGGCAAACACCAGGAAATGAATTCATTTTCTCTCACCATCCAACTTCAACCAAAACTCTAGCTAGAAAAAAAAAAAGATTCCACACAACAATCAATAAGAAGAATTTTAGTTGAAACGATACATGTATTTGTCTTCATCCGGCCAAATAAATATAAATACTTTCCAGTACCATCAAGGAAAAAATTAATACAAGAGGGGGGGTGCCTAAGTTTACTTTCAAAGATGGATGAGTTCAAAATGGAATTCCTGCTGTTCCTTAGTCATGAGTAGACTAAGATCCACAAATATTAATGAGATCCACAAATATGAATAGCGGGGATGATGGCACATTGTTCACCCCAGAGATCTGTGGTGGAGCTCCGTGTAGTGAATAAGTGCATGTGGCCCTTGTGAGTTTCTGTGGAAGGTCCTCATGCATCCAGCGGACTGGGAAATTCCAGAAGTTTCCAGGTGACTGACTACCCTGGGGTCAACAGGTCCTCTTCAGGTTTGGTCAACACTTGAGTGTCAAATACGAAGAATATACTAGATAGAGAACCATGTATCAATTCTTTGCCAGTGTGGTAGTTACATAATCTGTTGACAATTTGAGATTTAAGAGTGAAGGGGTGGAGTTTAGCCTGTCAATCTGGTCACAGCTTGATGACCTCATTTGGAGGAGCAAAGGAGAATAAATACCTCACTGGAGGTGGGACACTCGCACACTCCCTGTGAGATATTCCTGGTGAGAAGACAGATGGACTCATGCTAGAGTCCTGGAGCTAAAGGAGCTACGTGGAACCTGTGCCAGCACTGAGATGCTTCTATTGCTACTGGAGTCACAAGATTTTCCACCCAATGGCCTGTGATCTTCCCGCATTCAATGTCATTGCCTATGTTGCATGAGTCTGAAGAGGAATTTATAGATTAGTATTGGACATATAGGCTAATATCAAATTTATGGACTTGATCTATACTTGGCTGGGATGCTTCCTCAATATTCAATTGCTCTTGGATGTAAAGTTCTTTCTTATACACATATGAGTATCTATGGATTTGTTTCTCTGTCCACCCAGCCAAACACAATCAACAGAACTTTACTTCACCTCATTTTTCTCATCTATGAAGTGGCAATAATCAGAGGAGCTTGAGTGAGTCAAGTCAAAACAGTGGAAGCACAGTTAGCACACAGATATCACTGACTAGAGGAGCCTTGGTGGTAGTGTGGGGATGTGGGGGGAAGTGGGGTGTTGGACTGTCATCCACAGCTTGTGATCCACACAAGTAGTTTGAAACTACTCCTGGAGACAAAGATGAAGCTTCCTGTTCTGGAAAAAAGTTATACTCTCACAACCCACGGGACAGTTCTACTCTGTCCTACGTGAATGCTGAGAGTCAGACATCTATATGGCAGTGAGTTTTTTTTTTTTTTTTGGCTAACCACTCAATAATATCTGTAAGAGCCCCTAATAAAGTGAGTTAATTTTTTAAGTTAATTATAACTTTGAAAGAAGTATAGCTGGAATGTTCCTTAAGAGGCAAGGATGGCTAGACTTTGCCTCACGTACTTTGGGCATGGTATCAGAAGAGCCCGGTCCCTGGAAAAGGACTTCATGCTCTTGCTTGGTAAAGCAGCAGGGCAGTAAAAAAGAGGAAGACCCTCAAGGAGATGGTCTGGCACAGTGACCACAATAATGGGCTTAATATAGCCATGGTGAGGAGGAGGAAGGAGAGTGCAGTGTTTTATTTTGTTGTGCATAGGGTTGTTTTGAGTCAGAATTGATTTCTGCACCCAACAACAAGTTAGGATAGAGTATATATAAGATAGAGGACAAAAGAAGGAATGATAACACTCCGCCAACCTTCCCCTATTTCCCTTGACATTGATAGTTTCCCAATGTCCCTTTAGTTCCTTGGTGCTACAAGGAATTTGCACCTGCCTTTCACCTGGGAATGTTCTCTTCTCACATAGTCAACACCCATTCATCCTCCAGATCATAGAGTTTAGGAGTAACTTCCTCAGGTAAGGCTTTCCTGACTGCATGAAGTTCAGGTCAGGATTCTTTCTCCAGTAGCACAAAGTTACTTTGTAGAGGTGACTTTGTTACCTCCATTTGCAGGCCTAGGAGACATGAGAGTGAACATCCAACTCACATCTTCTTCACTGACCTTCAGTGCTACAGAAGCAAGAACATTGCGTGGTTTTGCTCACTGCCGCATCCCTAATACCTAGCACAGTGTCTGGCGCACCAGAGACACTAAAAACAACAACAACAACAACAACGACAACGACAACCAAGTCTTAAATAAACCTCTTGCCCTTGAGTGGATCCGCATTCTTTTAATGACTATCTAGTTCATGGCAGAAATCTTTTTTTTTTTTTTTTAGCTTTCTGAATGAGAAGGCTGTCTACTTTTTTTTTTTTTTAATAACAACAGGCTAAGGAACACAAAATGTGTTCGAATGTTCTAAAGCTGTTCAGAAAATTTTAAAGCAGGGAACAAATTTCTCATGCGAACTTTTATCAGATTCCCCACTTGCTGCCAAGGACATGATGAACATAAGGTTTGGACAACTCAATGCCAAATCAGTCTTGATGAAAAATTGAAATTAATATGATAATAACTGCCAGTTTCTCTGTGATTACTCTGGGATAACCATCTGAACGTAATAAGGTTTGGACAGCTCTACACCAATCCAACTTTTATGAATAACTTGAAATTCATTTGGTACTAATTGCCAGTTCCCCCCTGATGATTCTGGGATAACCATCTACAGTAGCCTAGAGTAGGGGGGGTAAAAAAAAAAAGCTCATTCTTTCTGAGAGTGTCTGTGCCCAACGTAGGTCCTCAAACACCCTCATCACATTTAAAGAGATCATCAAGAACTGAGGCGTGGGTGTGAGTAAGAGATTTTTTCTCTGTGCCACCCTGGCAGAAATAGAATCATTTAAAAACCTTACATTTAATCTGGATTAGGACAAGTGATTTTCTGCTAGGATTAGACAGGAGTGGTCAATATATGAAACCTATAATATTCACATAATTGAAGTTTACCAACTAAGAATCAAATTATATCCTGGGAAAGTTACTGGTTGGGACAAGTACACATGCACAAAGTAAGAAGCTGGCAAACAACTTAAAGGAAAAGGGCTAAATGTTTGGAGTCTGTAAGAGCTGTGGATAAAAGGTGTTGCCGGGCAAGAACTGCACCACTAACAGTGAGGTCAGAAGTTCAAGCCCATCAGCCCTTCTGTGGAAGAAAAATGAGGCTGTCTGCTTCTTAACAATGTATTGCCTGAGAAAGAGAACAGGGTTGCGACGATTCAGTGACCATCAGTGGATTGGCAGTTACAGAGTAAGAGGATAAACGGGAACACTTTCCTGACATTTTTTCAAGGTGACTGTGTGTCTTTACCTCGAATGTTCAGAACCTCTATTACCAGCCCCGCTGGTGTTGTCAGATAAACACGGGATGGCAAGGGCAGTGATTCACTCCCACCAGCCTTCCTGCAGGAGAAAGTTGAGTCTATCTGACCCTAGAAAGGTTTATAGCCTTGGAAACTCCAGGAGACTCACCGTGATTTGGAACAGAGTCCATGGCAGTGAGCAGCAGATCAATATGGAGCCCTGGGGACACTGCTGAGCAAACATTGGACTGCTAACCTCAGGTGGGTGGTTCAAATCCAACAGCATCTCCTCCAGAGAACTCTGAGGCTATCTGTTCCCATGAAGTTTTACTGCCTTGCAAACTCAACATCAGTCACCACAAGTCAGAGTTGAATAAGCATAAGTTTTTAGTGGTAGTACATTGATATGCTCCAGGGAATATTTTCCCCCTGAAGGTGAGGGTCAAATAGCTGTAACAATGCCCAGGGTTAAATTCCATTTGGTCTTGATTTAAAAGAAAGACTAAGAAAGTGCTCAGCTGCTAACCAAAGGTTGGCAGTTTGAGCCTAACCAGTGGCACTTTGGAAAACTAGCAATCTGCTTCAGGAAAGCTCTCAGCCAAGAAAACCCTATAGACAGGACAGTTCTACTCTGTCGCTGGGAGTCAAACGCAGACCTGACAGCATGGAGTAACAACCCCTGCAGGGAAGTCAAGATCAATCGTCAGAGAGGGTTGACAAACATTTCATTGCATCCTCATCTTTTGAAGAAGCACAGACAAGAGTGCTCCTTCAAGGTGAGACTTTGTCTCGCGTACTTTGGACATGTTGTCAGGAGAGACCAGTCTCTCCTGGAGGACACCATCCTTGACAAAATAGAGGGGCATCGGAAAAAAGAGGCATGCCCAGGACAAGATGGACGGACACAGTGACAGCGACAGTGGTTCAAACACAAGAACCACTGCGAAGATGGAAATTGTTTCATTCTGTAGTGCATGCGTGGCTACGCCTTCCAACAGAGTCAATGGCGCCTAAGTACAACAATCTTTCTAAAGAGGGGGAAAACACGCTTTCTAAGTATGGTTTTAAAATGAACAGGAACCACGTTATGGGAAGTTAAAAAAAAAAAAGACATCTTCTTATGTCTTTTCATCTTATTAGAAACAAGGTCCATTACAGCACAAACAAGTCGATCTCTTTCAAGTTTTAAAAGACCTCTCCCTGGGACAGGAACTGGAGAAAGGCCTGCCTGGGAAACATCATGCTGATTTGGCTACCACCAGGGAACCCCTGAATTCGTAAATAACTACACGAAGGGGAAACTTTGAGCTCTTAAAAGCATCTACTCCTTCAATGCCCACACGCCTCTATCCCGCGGCAGGAGCGTGCTCCAGCGTGGCCCTATTAAAGTACTCTCGCCATCGGCCGCGCACCACGCACCTATCTACGGCGGCCCAGGCAGCGCGGGCAGAGGGGTGTGGAGGCTGTCATCAGGGACAGACTTTGTCCCTCCATGATAAGGGGTGCCGGCGTCCGTCGGCAAACAGGCTGCTGCTCCCAGAGCACAGTCACTCATCGCAGGGGAAGCCAAAGTGGGAGTGGAAACACAGCCCGCGACGAGGAAAACATGGTCGCTTCATCTTCCCACGCTTATCCACAGGCTTCTAAAACGGGGTGGGGGTGAAATTTTGGCGCAACGCTCCAGGACCTGGCTAATGCTCCCGGGAGGGACAGGCACTGAAGCCCCTCTCCAGACACTGGGCAAAGCCCCACAGTGACAGAGTGGACGCCATCCCCAAACTGGTGCTTGGCACTGCTGTCAGAGCCCGCAGAAGCGTCCCCTACCCCTGCGAGCGCTCTCCCGGGTGGCCCCGCACGTCCCGGGGGTGGGCGCTGCAAAGGAGCGACGGGCAGGCCAGACAGCGGGCCTCCAGGCAGGGTCCTGCCCTCCTGCCCACACGCCTGTGCTTAACCACCGGCGATACGGGATGTCCACACCGCCGAGCCGAGACCCCGCAAGTCTGTGTCCCAGGGGATCATCTCACCTGCCACTTCCGCAGCCCCGACGCTGCCAGGAGGGAGTCGGCGCTCGCAGAGGGTCGGGCAGGGAGGAGATCCCCGTCATCTCCCGCCCTCAGCCCTCCTTGCTGAGCCCCGCCGGATGCCAGACACAGCAGCCCCGGGACCGTTCACAGCTAGTCAAGGGCTGGCAAGAGGCGACCTGGGCGGCCCCGCCCCGAGCCCGCCGGGAAGCCCCGCCCAGGCCCCGCCCAGGCCCCGCCCAGGATCTCCAGCCCCAGGCTGCTGCGTTCCAGGCCCGGCCCAGAGCGCCCGTAGACTCCACCCCCAAGCGCGACCCGCTACGCGGTCAGGCCCCGGCCCCACCCACGACCCCGCCCACGGCCGTGAGCCGCCGAGCCGCGAGCCTCCGGCGGCGGGACTTCCGGTCGGAGGCGCCCACAAGATGGCGGCTCTTTGCCTGCCGGCCGAACCTCGTCCTTGCCTTGTGCGCTAGAGATTTAGACGTCCAGACCTCTCGTTTTGTTGTTTTTTCCTCGCCAACTCCCCACTCCTGTGATCCCCCAGTTCCCAGTCCTTTTAGAGTACACAGTTTAAAGGTGTGAAGGAGTTCATGAGAACTGTGCTTGGCACAAGGAAAGGTCAAAGTTCAGGCCGCGCTTCCTTTTTTGCCTCCCTCTTCTATTTACTGCTTATTCTGTGCTGACTTTCAAAAGCCAGTTAGCCAGCATACCTCAAAAACTCAGGAAAACTTCCCTGTGCCTCTCAGGATGCTCCCAAGAAGAGCATGGGACATTGGGTCAGGCAGGTCCCCAAGCTTATAGAAAAGACTGTTCAATAACTCGGACTTGAGGGCGCTTGTGTCTACTGATGTTTGATTTTGTAAATGTCAACCAGTCAGCGTTTTCTTAAGTTTCTGGAGCCTCTCTGTATTTAACCCCTGTGAAACTTGGGTGAATCCTTACAAGGTACTGCTGGATCCTGTGGGGTTTTGTTCCTTGATTACACTTAATTAACAGAAATAGCAGTTTTCTTTTAAGCAAAAGCAAGGATTGGGAGGCAATCCTGAATAAGAGTATCTCCTCCCTTCCACCTTTCTTAAGAGAGTGTGACCTTGACTTTCCTAAACTAATGAAGATCAAAATGATCCTCGCACTATGCTTGATTTAGGACATGCGCCCCAATACACGGTGCTTGCTTTTCTATAGTGAAGACTATATAGTCACTCTTATGCCGAGAGGAGAACTGGATATATTGATTGCAAAATTACAGAGCTCCTTGTGACCTTACCCTTTCAGAAGTGCTTTTTTGGTTAGCAACAGAGGATTTACTTTGAAATGAAAGAGATTCCCAAATGGAAAGTTTGACCCTAAAACCCTGTAGTAGAGCTTACATTCTGAGAGCTTGGCATGCTGAAGGCTGCACTTTATGCTGAGAGTTTTCATTCTTATTTTCAGCGCTTTTGTAAGGTCAACTTCCACTTGAGTCCTTTCTGACCCTTAAATGGCAATTCAAAATCCTTTGCCGTCCTGAGGGCTATGTTTAGAAGTAGTCTACTCTGTTCTGACTGCTGTTGAGTCAATGCTGGCTCACAACGACTACCTATAGGTTTCTGAGACTGTAAATTGTTTTTGTGAGTAGAAAGCCCACTCTTCCTCCCTGGGAGCAGCTGGTGGTCTTGAGCCTTGGGGATTGCAGCCCAACATGTAACCACTGTACCACCAGGGCTCCTTGAATGTGGAGGACCATGCAAGAGCCAGAGTTACAAAAATGTCTTTGATATAACCAAACACCTTAAGGGAATGGGTTGCTGAGCCTGATGGCTCCAGACTTAGTGCCAAGGAACAGCAAGGTTCATTGGCATAACATGATTCACAGAGATCATGCTTTACATCCCACTTTGGTGAGCCATGAATAGGGCTCATGAGCAGCCATCTACAGTGCCACTATTAATCTTTCCCGGTCCAAAAGAATGGTGAAAATTGAAAGACATATGGAACCAGTCCAGTTGACGAATGGACCATACAAAAGCCAGTTTCCACAACTCTGTGGTCAGAGGAATTACATAGGGTCTGGATAACACAACTGCTCTGAAAAGAAGTAACAGGTAAAAAAAATATGGAACAGAATTATAAACTGTAAGAAAAAAGATCAGGCTTACTAATGAATGGACAGAGACCAGTGGTGACAGAAGGACTCAGAGTTAATCAACCAAGGAAAATATAACACAGTTTGGGATTTGATCTGTTGAGATTTACTTTGTTAAAAGGGACCCTGGATGTAACAACCTCTTCCCCTAGAGTAAAAATTCCTGTTAATTGTGCATGGAGGTTCTAATTAATAAAAGGGGAAGCAGGGTCATTTATATAAGCAATGGAGCTGGAAGTTTTAGGGGGTGCCAGTCTGACAGCCCGTGGAGTAAAGGAGATATCATTGATGATCAGATAATCTCTTGGGGAAATGTAAACCGTTTCCTGTGAACTTTTCTCCCTATTGTTTCACTGCTTGAAAATCCTTAGGATCCTTGTAAAACCTGTTAATCACCTCCTGGGTCTATTGCAAAGCCCGTTTTTTTGGCCATATCATTTAAGGTTTGTAACTTGCTAGATTTGGACTGAAAGTTGGAAAGACTTTGGAGGTAGAAACACCACTATTTTCTTCTGTAAGCATTTGCAGGAGTAAACTTAGAATTTCTCGAATCATCCTGGTTGCAGTCTTTGGCAAAGACAAACAGTACCAGGATCTCTTGGATCCTTTGATATCCAGCAGCAGTGAGACCCCCAAGACATAGCCCTGAGTTACTTTCCAGGTCTGGAACATCACTCACATCTAAGTTAGAATTATCAACCATTTAAGGACAAAAGGGTAACAAAGGACAAAATTGGAGGGTTAGGAAAGAAGAAAGATTGGAAATGGGCAATGTGGTGAAAGTGACGGTCCCTTGAGGAAGTCGCAAGGGATCAGTGGAAAACCCATGTGTGATCATAGTTGAATGTAGTTTCTCCTGTGTCAGTGATGAATTCATCTATGGATAATTGTTATTTTCCAATGGTTTCCTTTGTTCTTCTGGGCCTATAATTAATCCCTGTGATTGAATCCTATGGACACCACTATAGTCTCATGCTGACGGTGGTCTTCATCCAAGTCTTGTGTTTGTCCTAAGACTTAATAAGTGGTATTTATAAGATATATCTTTGAATTCAGAGTCTCCCCCCACAAGACAACTGTGAAAAAATTGCTATACTTGTATTAGTTTCAAACTTAAAAAATATTCTTAATATCATTCCACTTAATATCTCCACAAGCATCTGTTCTTTGTAAAACATCTAATTTGCCTTTTATCTACTTTGTCTGTCTGAAAATTACATTGTCTTGCTATATTCTCGGCAGTTTGGGTAAAGGTACAAAACTGTATGACTTACTTTGAAAAAGTTTCAGGAACTAAGCAGCAGGACAATAAAGAGAAATCGAAACTACAGAAAAGACATGTAGTTTGCTCCCATCATTCTTCCCCTTATCTCTTTATTCTTCAGTGGCTAATTTTTTTTAGCTGGTTGCTTTCTGTATCCTTTCAATATAAGCCTAAACATTTCTATTTGGCAAATATGAAGATCAATTAAATCAATATTTCTCAAGTTTTTGACGATTAAGGGAATCCTGGGGATAGGTCTAAAAGGGTAAGTTAGGGTCCACTTCTAAGAGGTTCTTATGGTTAATGTCTGACAACTTTGTCCTTTGACCCCCATCCTGAACCATTAAGTGTTGTTGTACAAAGATAGGTCATGATGATCTGACTCTCCTTTGGAAATGTAATCTAGAAGCTTCCCTGGGGTTAGAGGAAAAGAGAAACGGAGGGGAGGCAAAGAAGATGATGACTTTTGGAAGAAACGAAATGCACAGCTCTAGTCTAGGGTGACAACATGAGAAAAGGTGGAGCAGGCATGAGAGATTACAAGAGCTGTACTGATGGGGCCTCTCTTACTGGTAGTGTTAAATGAGAGGGAGGAGTGAACAAACCCATCTATTTTCAATAAAGAAGAGGAATTGATCATCATGTATTTCTGCTCCAAAGTCCTATGATTTTTTTTAAAAAATCATTTTATTACCTGAAGACAAAAGAGAAAAATAGCACAATGGGGAAGCAGTAGTTACAAGAGGATGATGAATTTGCTTTTAGACCTGAAATCTTGGAAAAGTTTTCTAGTTCAGTCTCCTCTCCATCTTTTCCCTCTGAGGCTCTGGGAGTGAAGGGGTCTGTCTAAGAACACTGAGCTACTTGGTGAGAGACAATGAGAGCAAACGTGCTGGCTATCTGAGATGAACTCTTCATAGATGTGTCACAACATCCTGAGAGAGATTTCTGATAGAAACCAGGAAAGAAGGCAGAAGTTCAGACGAGAGCCAGAGCAGAGCTAATGAGAGCTTGAAGTGATATCTGAACGTAGTGGATAAGTTTTCTGAGAAGAGAAGCTTATGGGGAGAAATTGGAGGAATAGATGGTTTGCAGAGAGGAAGGACTTCCTGGATAAACAGTTTCCTATGAATACCCCTCAGCTTCTACAAGGAGCAAGATGAAGTCACCTGTTCCCATAGAGAGTTAGTCTGAGTGACCCTCAAGAACAATTCTGTGCAGTCCTACAGGCCGCTATGAGTTAGAATTAATTCAGTGGCAGCAGGGAGTGTGTGGTGAATCGCAACAGCTCATTCCGTTAGCTTTGCTCTCCCTCATTCTCCCTGTCATCAGGCCAATTCTGACTCAGAGTGACCCTTTAGGGCACAGCGAAACTGTTCTTGTGAGTTTCAGAGACTATAACTAAGAGAGTAGAAAGCCCTGTCACCCGAGGAATGGCTGGTGGTTTTCAACTGTGGACTTTTTGAAGAACAGTCCAATCCATGCCCACTATGACACCAGAGCTCCTTTGATGCAGTTTAGATGCTAGCCTATACTCTGCTGTTACCAGATGTGTGTGTGTGTGTGTGTGTGTGTGTGTGTGAGAGAGAGAGAGAGAGAGAGAGAGAGAGAGAGAGAGAGAGAGAGAGAGAAGAGAAGGGGAGAGTGGGAGAGAGACAGAATGTAAGACAAAGAGAAGAACTAACAGTTTAGTTAGAAAAAACTGGAGAAAAAAACTGAAAGTTAATCTTAATTCCACAGACAAATGGGGCTCCCTTAGCTTTTAAACTCACAGCATTCCTTTTCCCCTAGATCTCAGCTGTTCAAGATTGACATGAGAAATTGACCAGGGCTTTGATAAAATGATGTGTCATGCAGGGTGTATGTTGAGGAGATATAATAGACATGTAGTTTCATGGTGACATTTACTTTCCCCATATGTAGTAGTTCTGACTTCTTTTTCTGATTATAAGAGCAATAAATAACAATGATAAACCAATCCAAAAGGAATGAAGAAAGTAACAATCACAAGACTTCCTGATAATACTTTATATGTATCTGTTGATATGCATAAATAGATTGATTAAGAAAAATAAAATCATCTGAACACATGATTTTTATACAAATGATTTTTAATTATCTCCTTTTTCATTTAATAATTTATCTTCCACATTCTTTATTCATAAATACAAATCTATAGCATCATTTTTCAGGTTCACTTAACTCGAGGACTCCCTAGTATAATTTTGAAGATGCTCTTCCTTAAACTGAAGTAGAAACTCTGGACCCTCTATAAAGTCTAATCAAAGATAAAAAAAGAGAGAAGAATATGAGAGTACAAATATTCAGAGTGTCTTGAAATGTGTCCTTTGAATACGTCTCCTAGGATTTTAAGAATCCCTGGTTTCACTGGGGGATAAACATTGGATGGCTAGCCACAAGGTCAGTAGTTAAAACCCACCAGTCACTCCAAGGGAGATAAATGAGACTATCTGCTCCCATAAAGATGTTCAGTTTTGGAATAAAGAATCAATGTGATGGCAGTAGGTTTGGAGGTTCGGTTATATTTTAGAGTTCTTTAAAAACATTTAACAAGTCCCTCTTTCCTTCCCAACCCCCTTCTCTTGAGGAACCTAATGCTTCCAGAAAAAGTTGACTTCCCTGAACTTCCAAAGGTGATGCAACCACGCTAGGCTGCTGTCCCAGGAGGACCTGCTTCCTCTCTGCACTCTAACACAGGGTGGGCACTGGCCCTGAAGCATTTCAGGGGAATGACTCGCAGACTTTTGCTGAGAAGGGGGATCTCTCTGCTGGACAAGGGGAAGCAGGTGCCTCCAGGCCAGTAGGAGAACAATCTTAGAATCATGCAGACAACGAGAACAGCATGGCAGAAAGAAGGAAATAAACAGACTCCTGGATAACGTCATAGAGCTGTGGGATCAAGTTTCACCTGAAACCAGGTGGCCCGTGGACTTCTCACTCACGTGAGTGGATCAGTTCTCCATGGTTTAACAGCTCAAGTTAGGTTTTCAGTTACATGAAATCAAATTCATTTAAAAATATTTTAGAGGAAAATGTCAAGAGTGATGATCTCTGAGTGGTACAAGTTGACATAATTTTAGTTTTTCTCTCTATAAAAAGTTTCTCGAACATCTAAAAACATGTGTCTTAATATCATTAGGGAAAAAATGTGAAAAATAAGACAGCTAGGGGGAACCAATTTCAGGGACCTACATGTAACCTCCTCTCTGGGGCACGGACAGCAGGGAAGTGAGTGAAGGGACACATTGGACAGTGTACGATATGAAAAAGCAATAACAATTTGTAAATTATTAAGGGTTCATAGGAGGTGGGGAAGGATGGAAAATATGCAGAGCTGGTACTGGGTACCTAAGTGGAGGGAGGATGTTTTGAGAGTTATGATGGCAACAAGTGTGCAAATGTGGCCTGCATACAATTGATGTATGTATGGATCATGATGGAAGTTGTATGAGCCCCCAATAAAATGATTCATTTGAAAAAAAAGGGGAGAGAGAAAGAGGAGCTTATACCAAGGGCTCAAGTGGAAAAGGTTTGGAAATGAATGTGGCAACATGTTTGCAAATGTGCTTGATACAGATACATTGAATATTATAAGAGCTGTAAGAACCCCCAATAAAATTATTTTAAGAAAAATTTTAAACCATGAAAAAAATCTATTAAAATCGGACATAATTTACAATGTGCATATCTTGGTGATAGGAAAAATGTCAACGAATACCTCATAATAAATATTTTTCTAAAACTAATTTTATAAACTAGCATTATATCTCAATATACAGGTAGGTATGTAAATCCACCTGTAAAACAGAACAAGGGGAGTTCTTGTTTTTGTTCATCTTTGCATCCTTAGCACCTGGAGGTGCTTTCCCTGATGTGGGGTAGGTATTTCCCAAAGTTCCTGAATAACCAAATAAAGCATAATTGACTAGCAGCCACCCAGTATGCGGAAGTGTACTCAGACAATGGGATCTCTCTGATAAAAAAAAAGCAAACCAGCTGTGATCTTACTTATTTAACAAAGCTAGGTTTCTGACTTCATCCTGCTCAGTTAATAGTCTTCCTTAAATACTTTTGCCAAGTTTTTGCTTCTTGTTATTTGAGATACCAGAAAGATATTAATTAATGTTTGCTCACATCAAGATAAAACCTTGGAAGCTATCTTTTAACTCAATACAAACCCCAAACCAAATGAGTTGATGCGGATTCATAGCGACCTTACAGGACAGGTAGAGCTGCCTCTGTGGGTTTCTCAGACAGTCATTCTTGATGGGAGTAGGTAGCCCATGCTTTCTCTGGTGGAGCGCCTGGTGGTTTTGAACTGTGGTCCCTTCCGAGCACAGCTCAGCTGTTAGCAACTATGCCACCAGAGGCCCCCTACATACAATGGCTCTCCAAAAAGGTTCACAGAAAAGTTCCCTTATCTTCTTTTTGTTTGTTTTGTTTGTTTGTTTTGGGGGGCATCACTGCCCTCTGATGGGAGTAGGAGGCCCAGCCTTGCTCCTGGAGAACTGCTGCTGGATTTGAACCTCCAACCCAGTGGGCGGCAGTCCCGTGCACAACCACTATGCCACCGGGGCTCAGCACCCCCTTATCTTCTAAGTTCATTTTTCCCCATAGGATTTTTGAAGCCCCCTTACACAGGTGGGTCCCCTTGAAAAGAAGAGACTTTGTGCTCTCATAAAGATTTATGAAACAGCCTCAGAAACCCCAGGGGGAGTTCTACTTTGTCCTCTGGTAAGTTCAAATAGACGCGATGGCAGTGAGTTCTGTTTTTTCATATGTGTGTCCGTGTGCTTGAGGAGCCCTGGTGGTGTGTTGAACTAAAGCATTGAGCTGATAATCACAAGGTCAGTGGTTGCAACCAGCTATCCTGTCCTTGGGGAGAAACACAAGTCTGCTTACTCTGTAAAGATTCAAAGTTCGGGAACTCACAGGGCTAGTCGGCCTGGGCCTTTGAGGATTATAGAGGTTTATTTCTAGCACGTGCACAGGTGCTTGTAAAAAGGTGCAACAGCTTTCTTCCCCTCCCCCTGTCCAATTTATGATTAATATAGTCTCACAAACAGTGAAGGAAAGTAGAACTCAAACATCTCTCTTGGTTACGGATCTTGTTATTGACCTTCCCAATTAACTGTGGTTAAAAGAAGCTACGTTCTTCCTAGGTTAGTATGTCGGAAGGTAGCCAGAAAGACAATGTCACCCTAATTAGGTTATGAGGCTGGAAGGTCAATCAGTGACTTAGATAAGATAGGTTGTAGAAATCATGCAAGGGAAGAAAATTAAAAAAGAAAAAAGAAATCATGCAAGGGAAGCGTGATGACTTTGGGTGCCCTAGGCAGCCTGTTGCAAGATTTAGCTTCTTGCTTCTTGATATTTGTGGTTTAGTTTTGACCACATTTTTTTTGTTTCTCTTTCTCTCGTTCTCCTTTTTCAGGAAGAGGTTAGAAACCCAAAGCATGCAGATTAAAAACAAAAATCTTCACTAAAAAATGGGTTCACTGGGCTGAGCCCCGGTAGCATAGTGGTTGTGTGCGGGACTGTGACCCACAGGGCTCGCGGTTGAAATCCAGCAGCAGCTCTCCAGGAGCAAGGCTGGGCCTCCTACTCTCACCAGGGGGCAGTGATGCCCCCTCCAAAAATAAATGGGTCCACAAATTCATTTAATAAGTAATCTTTCAAGAGAGTATCCCATAAATTCTATGGGACAAGTTCTAATTTGAATATCTCTGAAGTATGGAGCTATAAAGTTAACCAACTTCGGGAAGCTAAAAGGAGGAAGTGAGGGGAAATCTGAGATTTTAAACTTGAGTTTGGAGTGAACATTTTTAGCTAATTCTTGTGAAAATATAAAACATGGCCAGGACTTTCCTGTTTCCTAACTCGCTAGCTCACTGAAGAGAGGCTTGAAAAGATTACCACATCCTCAGCAAGACAATCAGACATATATTCCAGAAGCAATCTTCTAGTAGAGAATAGGAACCTATTTCAAGGACTGTAGTCTCTCTCCTCAGGGGAATACTGAGGTGGTTTGCTTCCACAAAATGACAGTCTGTGGGGTCAGTTCTGCTCTGTCCTATGCATGGGGTCACTATGAGTCAGAATTGACCACACAGCACTGGGCTGGGCTTTAGTCTCCTTCCTTCCTTGAAGAAGCAGATCCTTCTCTCTGTAAATTGCCATAGCAGCCTCATTGGACAGTGCTTGGCACACAGTTGGCACTTGATAAGTATCCATTGACCTATTAACCCTGAGAAGTTGAAGAGATTTCTGTTTATAGAATCCCTGTAAACAGAAACATCTGCTCCTGCTCATTGTGCATATTTCAATGCCAACAGAAGTAATTGGAAAAAGAAGAACTCAAGTCTATGTGGCATCAGAGGAACCAGTCATTTTTGCAACTGACAGTGGCTGAAAGAGACCATTTTGTGGGGAAATCATCATTGATTGTGATGACTATGATGAATAACGAGAGAGATCAGTTGCTATCAAGTCAACTCATGACAACTTCACAAATGTCAGAATAGAACTTGCAATGACTGATATGAATATCGATGTATATGTGTATGTATATATATTATCTGAAAGCTGATATAGAAAATTGTTTTACTATTTTACAGCCCCTATACATATTGCTTGGTGACACTGGCTATATTTTCTACATTGCATCAACATTCTTGTTGTTCCATTCTGGTTGTTTCATTTTCATGATTCTTGTTTCCCTGATACTATCCCTTACACCACTTTTCTCATCTTGGCTTTAGAGTAAATGTTGAACGTTTGGTTTTAAATAAATGGTTGTTTGTAATTTTTATATCAAAGGAAGAAAGCACCATAGTCATAGATGACATTGTTTAGTTTAGGAGCCCAAATTTGTCATTTAGCTGAAAAGTGACCTCAAGGTCTATATCTGATTTTTTTTTTGTTAGACTTCTGAAGTCCAAGAGCATTGACCAGACCAAGTCAGAAAGAGGGCTTCTTCCCTATAACAGCATTGTCCAGATCACGACGGATTTGGAGATGGTTATTCTTAGAGAATAAAGTTCATAAAAGTAATGCATGTCAGTGCATGTCAGTTAATGTGCAAGCTTTCTATGTTGCCGTGAGGTGCTGTAGAGTCAGGTCCTGTGAACAAGAGAACAAAACACTCCCTGATCCTGCACTACCCTCATAATCGCTCTTTCATGTGATCCCCCTTGTCGCTGCCACTGCATCCATCTATGTCACGGAGGCTCTCCCTCTTTTTAACTGACTCTCTACCAAGCATGATGGCCTTTGGTTTTGAGAGACGAAGCTGGACATTTCAGACAAAGTAGTCTATAAGTAAGAGTGGAGATAAAGTCACGGAAAGAAAGGAACTCTCTCATCTCAGCTCTTGGAAAAGGCAATCAGAGAAACTTTGATTCAGATTCTTGCTTTGCATCAGGCTAGGCAATTAATGGGAAGCTGTTGCTTAGGAGAGAGCTGGAGGAGGAAGGATGCAATGGGCCCTTGGGCAGTGATACCTCCAAAGCTGGAGGTTTGAGTCCTCCCAGAAGTGCCTTGAAAGAGAGTCAGGGCAGAAACACCAGTTCATCTATCTGCTTTCTGAAAACCCTGTGGAGGAGAGCTCCACTCCGACACGTCTGGGGCCTCCAGGAGCCAGGACTGACCCTGGGGCAACTGGTGAAAGTTGTATCAAAGGATAAAGATAGGAGAACTGGAATTCATACATCTTATCACTTTTGGCAATCGCTGTTCTATTGTTTCCTCTTTCAAACCTCAGTCATGATGTGCTATCCACCCCACCCACCCCCAAACCCAAACTGTGAGTAGTTTCCAGCTCACAGCAATGCCACGTAACAGAGTAGAATTTACCCCACAGGGCTCCCAAGACTGCAAACCTTGATGGCAGCTGACTGCTATGACTTCCTCCCACAGAAGAGCTGGCGGGTTCAAGCAGACGACTAGGAGAGCTCTTTAACCACGAGGCCAACAATGTTCCTTGCTGTGATTCAAGGACCCTATAATTCTGTCTCTTCCCCAACACTTTCTCCACTTCTTTTTTCATTCTGTTGTTATTGCATGCTCGTGACTCAGTGCTAACAAGTCACTTGCTTGCCTCATACATTATTTATTCAATATGATTGGCATGGATGAACTGCTGGTTAGGGACCTAGAGAACTTTCTGTTTCCTAGGTCATTGACCAGTAGAGAAACAGTCATAAGGATTGAGGTATGGAGTGATACAAAGCAAGCTTAATTATAGTCAAAGAGTCCAAAAGTCTACTACTATAGAAAGTAAACAAAATAAAAGTATTTCCACGCAGAAAGAAGTCTAAGGATAGAAGGGGAAGGGAGAGAAAAATCGCTAACTAGAGAGTAGGCACACAATCATGGGGGTGAAGGGGAAGACTACGATCCAGAAGGTCCATAGTTCAAACCCACCGTGCTCTTAAAGGGAGGAAGGTGAGGCACTCTACTCCTGTAAAGAGTTACAGTTTCAGAAACCCAGAACAGCCATGGGTAGGCACTGGCTCAATGGCGGTGAGTTTAGTTTGACACGTAGACTCATGAAGGAGCCCTGGTGGTCTAGTGGCTACACCTTGAGCTGCTATACACAAGGTCGGTAGTGTGAAACCACCAGCTTCTCCTCAGGAGAAAGGTGAGGCTATCTATTGATGTATAAGTTGTTAAAACTATAAGAGCACCCAATAAAATGATGTTAAAATAAAGTATCATACCAGGTGTCATTGGCAAAAGATGAGGCTCTCTCTTCCCATAACAAACAGAGAGAGAGAGAGAGAGAGAGAAAACTGCCCACCAAACCCTAAGGACAACACTCCTGCTCAGAGTAGCCAAGGCACAGAGAAGATCATAGGAATGCCCCCGTCATGAGACACGATGTCCCCTCACTGATGCCCAGCATTGCAGGGGACAACTTTGGAGACACGATTCAGAATTTGTGCCAAGTCTCTCTCTCTCTCTCTCTTTCTCTCTCTCTCTCTCTCTCTCTCTCTCTCTCTCTCTCTCACACACACACACACACACACACACACACACACATGCACACCTCTTACTAGGGCAAAATAGGAGAAGAGCACAACAGAGCAGCAAGAAGGAGCAAAGCAACAATGTTTCTGAGGAATCCCCAAAATAGACTTCTGACTGGAGGGACAGGGCTTGGCACCTCATCAGACTCAATTAGCAAACTTTCTTAAGGGTCAACCAATAGGGCTAGAACTATTTATAGGATTCCCCCCCCCCCCCATGTCTATCATATAAGATAGGCAGGATAAACAATCCCAAGGAGAAAACAATGGAACTGGTGGTTCTGGGGGACAGAGGAAAGGAGGAGGTGGGGGAAAGGGTGGGGGCAACAAACCCAGGGACAAGGGAGTAACAAGAGATCTAAAATCTATGAAAAAGATATCTATGAACCTATGAATCCTTGATAATTTATAAATAATAGAGATGTATAAATTATCAAGGTTTCATAAGGGAGGGGGTAGGAGATAGGAGGGATGATGAGCTGATATCAAGGGCTCAAGTAGACAGAAAATGTTTTGAAAATGATGATGGCAACACATGTACAAATGTGCTTGATGCAATTGTTGGGTGTAGGGATTGTGATAAAAAGTACATGAACCCCAGTAAAATGATTAATTTTAAAAAATGAAGAAAGCGTTCTAAAATTATGTGATAATTCACAATGTGGTTCAACATATTTAAGCCATTAAATTATGTTACATGCCAATAAGATCATTAAAAAGCAAAAACAAACAAATCCATGACATGGAGGGCATAGAATACTTGGTGGGGTTTGATCAAGTGTAATGTATCTGAGAGGAATTACAGAAAGCCAAATGAAGGTCAAACATGATAGTGGGACAGGAGGAAGGTAAAAGGAAATAAAGGAAAGAATTAGGAGGCAAAAAACACTTATAGAAATTTAAATATAGACAAGAATATATGTAAATCTATTAATATATAATGATAGGGATATAGGTCTATGTACATATATTTATAAGTTAAGTTTTAAGGTAGCAAACAGACTCTTTTTTCTAATAACCTGGTAATCTGTAATGCTCACCTTGACGTGACCACTGAAGACAAAATGAGTCCTTAAGCAAATGCGGTGAAGACAGCTGATGGTATCTGGTCATCAGATAATATAGCATCTGTGAGGGAGGTCTCAAGGCAGCAATTTTCAACCTGTGGATCACGACCTCTTTGGGGGTTTGAATGACCCTTTCAAGGGGTTGCTCAGTTCATAACAGTAGCAAAATTACAGTTATGAAGTAGCAATAAAGATAATTTTATGTTTGGGAGTCACCACAACATAAGCAACTGTTTTAAAGGGTCGCTGTATTAAGAATGTTGAGAGTCACTGCCTTAGAGGCTTGAAGTTAAACAAGCAGTCATCTAGCAGGGAAGCAACAAAGTCCTCATGGAAAGAACACATCAGCCTATGTGATCACGGGGTGTTGATGGGGTAAGGTATCAGAAGAGCCAAAACAATCATATTGTCATATTGATTCAAACGAGGACAGTTGGAGTGAAATCTCAAACCCATCTGTAGACAATTGGACATTACCTCACAGTAGGGTCAAAAGGAAGGAACAAGTCAGCCAGGGTGCAGGACAGCACTGACGACACACACAACATTCCTCGGTTCTTTAATACTTCCTCACCACTATCATGACCCAATTCTACCTTAAAAAATCCGTCAGACCGGAGAATGTGCATTTGTATAGACAAGAACCTTACACGCATGGAATCCCGACAGATAACCCCCTCAGGAATAACAATGGGGGTATAGATACAATGAGGGTAGGGGAAAGGTGGGGTGAGAAGGAAGTGCAAGAAGGAACTTATCACAATGATCAAGGCATCATGCCCCCCTCCCTTCCCTGGAGGACACACAACAGAAATGTGGGTGAAGGGAGACAATGGACAGTGTAAGCTATGAAAATAACAATAGCTTATAATTTATCGAGGATCTAAGGGTGGGAGAATGGGGAGGAAGGGTCAAAAAGAGGAGTCGATACCAAGGGCTAAAGTAGAAAGAAAATGCTTTGAAATGATGTTGTCAACATACAAACACATGTGATTGATAACAATTGATGTATGCATTGCTACAAGAGCTGTAAGAACCCCCAGTAAAATGGTAAAAACAAAAAATCCTCCTCCCCCAAATACAGTGATTTTTAAAAAATGTTAAAGTCTCCCGAACTCACAGGGAAGTTCTGCTTCACTCTAAATGGTCACTGTGAGATGGAATCAACTTGGTGGCAGAGAGTCTGAGCTTTTTGTTTGTTAAGTAGAAATATAGGTTGACCTGCAATTGGAAGCTGAATCAGTCTGGAAATGGTGAATGGGAACCCAGCCATGAGTATATCTAGATTTGGCAGGTGGTATTTCTGCATATATATTTATAGGTGCCGCAAATATAGTCAAGGATACCATAAAACACAAAAGTAGTGAAATTATGAAAATGTTTAGTCATACAAACAACCTGAAGAAATGACTGGGGAATGAAGGTCCATAGTCTCAGGGGGCACGGATAGGTCCCACAAAGACAATGCTCTACATCCTGGGTCCTAAAGGCTTGCAAGCAGCATTCCAAGGTGCGTCTGTTTGCACATTCCAATCTGGAGCAACAGTCAGTGAAGAAAAGGAATGACTCAAGGAAACAATTAGTCCAAAGGGCTAACGGATCACATGAATCCCAACATTCACTACTTGATAGTGCCTGGCCATCACTACCGACCATTCTGATCAGGATCACAATAGAAAATCCTAAACAGACAAGGAGGGAAAAGATGTGCAAGAGAACCTCAAAATTAAAAAAAAGACCAAACTTACGGATCTGCTGGAGACTGGTGATGGAGCCCCAAGACTGTGGCCCCTATTGACTCATCAAGCCCAGAATGAAAACCAATCACAAGGGGTCAAGTTTTAGCCAAACAGTAGCCAGGCCTATCAAGGGCCTAATAAAGCTAGGGAGGCATGTTCTCCTCAGTGCAACCCACTTTGAGAAATCCAAAGGGCAGTGCTTCCTGAACCCGGAACTGAAAAGGCAGGAAGCGGGACAGAGGGTGAAGGAAACCAGAGTGCCCAGGGGAGATGTGGGCAGAGTGCTTGAGGGGTTGAAACTACAGTCACAAAATAAAATGTGGATAGATTTGTCCAATGGAAAACTAATTTGCTTTATAAACTGCTACCCAAACTACCCTTTAAAAGAGAGAGAGAGAGACAGACAGAGTCCAAAGTTCTGCCACGATATTTCTGGTTCAGGCTTTACACCAGAATGAACTGAGGGACTTTATTTTATATATTTTTTCATTTTCAAGATAGCTGCTAGGACCTAGCCAGGCTTGCTGAATCAACACTCCTGGGAGAGACTATAGAATCTACCTCTCTGTGTTTTTTCCTGCAAATTCTCCAGACAATTTTACTGTAAGTCTCTGGTGAGGAGCTACTCATGTAGAGAATAAACTAGATGTGATAACTTCATATTAAGGGCAGGAGGCAATGTTTGTCTTAGAGAAGGAGAGACATGCTTTGTGTTCTCAGGGTAAGAAATAGAGTAGTCTGTTCTAGGGAAAGGTCTGGCCTCTTCCTTCAGAAGGCCTGTTGCTTTTCTTGAGGGCATGGCTCCTCATAAAAAGCCCATTTCTTTTTGGTTTTTCTTTTGTAAGGGAGTGCAAAGACAAAAAGAAAAGAAAACAGGCTGCTGTCCCGCTGTCTGTTCTGTCTCTTCACTGTCATGCCAATTCTTGTTCTCAGGCAAGAGCTCGTGCTCTGAGGCAAACATGAGCAAGTCAGGCCTGGTCGCTTCCATAACGAGGTCCCTGCATTCACTACTGTCCTGTGCATTACACAGCATCATTCTAGCACCATCACTTCACTGTCCACTAAGCTTCGTTTTTTTTTTTTGTTTTGTTTTTGGGGCATCACTGCTCTCCGGTGGTGGGAGTGGGAGGCCCAGCCCCACTGCTGGGATTGAACCTCCGTCCCAGTGGGCCGCAGTCCCGCGCACAACCACGACGCCACCGGGGCTCAGCCCCTAAGCTTCGGTTTTTGAGAAACACTCATAATTCCTCTTATCCTCCTTCAGAGATATTTTCTCAAACACGACTTTTGACGAATCTTTTCCTTTATAATTGGTGTATTGGGTGTTTTATTTACGAAACCCTTCCTGGCATCAAGGTTGTAATGATATCCACCTACATTTTCTTCTGAAAGTGAAATATCTTTGAAAGCACCACTCTTTGCACCATTTTATAAATGCACATGGTAAAGAGTCATTCTAGATCCACAGGGTAGGAAGGTCACTGACCAATACAGAGGTCATATCTACAGCGCCTGGGTACTTTCTCTCAGACTTAGATCCAAAAAGTTCACGGTGTAAAATTAAATAAAACAGAAATGTTTGAAGAGATGAAAATCTATAAAATGTGGTAAATAGGAAATAGCAAAGCAATATCACTTACTGGAAGTAGAAATTATCTATAGAAAGTCAGTGTACTCCCCCTCCCCTCCCCCTCCACACACACATACCTTCTTCAGAGATACTGAAGAATCAGGACCTGGAGCCTTGGCAAGAGTGAGCCAGTATAGACTGTGTGGACTAATGATGGTAATCATACTCGATATGCTTATCATATGTTTGCCAAATGTCTGGTAGGGTCTTACGATGACCTTGAATCAAAGTCATGGTAACATTCCAGGTCAAGTCTAGTTAAAAAGGCCAATCACTTCCAAGAAATAAATCTTGATTAAGTTCCTAGAAGGCATCTGACCTCTGAAGCCCTCTCTCTGTTCAACCTGCTCCTTCATTGTGTTGGGCAGGATTCTCTTAGAGAAAACCAGGACACTAGTAATTCTCTTTATATATATAACCCAGGAGTGTGGCGAAGTAGGGCTTGAAGGAACCTGAACTCATAGCTCCACAGTCCCATGGTATCCCATGGTATCCTATGGGGAAGTGTTACTTGGAGGTCAAGGCACAGGACGAACAAGGCAGCTGTCTGGTTTGAAGATCCGAAAGCAAGAGAGCAAGGGTGGAGCTTGTCAAGGCTTTTCTATCTCCTCCCTTCAATTAATCTCGTATGTTCATTGGCTATGTCGTCACAACAGACCTACCTATCATCTTTGGCCATGTTGGCACCACAAGCTTACCTATAACAATCCACACTTTGCCAACATGGCACCTATACACAATTATTTAGCCATATAAAATTTCCAGACATCAATGAAATCAAACTTATACTTAATATCAAACATCTATCATACATATAAATGAGAACACACTGAGGCCAATTGTAACCTATATACATGAACAAAGAAAAGATATTCAATAAGCTCATATACAGAAAATACACGAACAATCACAAACCTTGCTTTTGCAATTGATCATGTGGTCATAACTGGTAAGTAGAACGGTATACCTTCTACTATCCATTCTGTATTACCTTTTCCCTCAGCAATGACCTCAGCGGGTTGTGGTTTTTTTCCCTGGTGGGGTGACCCAGACCTTCATTTCTGAGGGGTCCAGATCACTAGATATTCTGTCATGATGGGGTTGCTGTAATTTACCATTTACTTTTATCACAGGGCATGGTAGCACTAAGAGTCGGCCTATGGGATCTCCTGGATTCCAAACATATTCTTCTTTACCCCCATTATGTAACACCAGTCCAATTTCTTCTTGGTAATCTGGGTCAATCACACCACTCAGTACAGTGACACCCTTCCTGATCTGTTGATCCAAAGACATGAGAAGCCCAAAGTGGCCAGGGGCCATTCTCAGTTTCTAGTTCAGTGGAATCAGTGCTGTGTTTCCAGGTGGGAGAGTTCCTTCCTTTGGGATCAGGAGCTCCAGTCCTGAAGCACATAGGGTTGCTGGGACAGAAAGCAAAAATGTTGCAAGGGGGCCACTAAGAGTAATAGTGAGTGGTGCCACTCCAGTTTCCACCCCTTGGTTCCTGGACCCATGAATCCTGGCTATTGGAGACACAGCACCATATATTGGCCACTGGTTTAAAGCATATACAGCTTCCTGGAGAACACTGCCCCAGCCTCGCAAGATGTTGCCTTGAAGTTTGCATAGCAGTTGTGTCTTCAGGAGCCCATTCCATTGTTCTATCAAGCCAGCTGCTTCAGAATGATGAGGAACATGATATGACCAGTAGATTCCATGGGCATGGGCCCATTGCCTCACTGAATTAGCTGTGAAGTGAGTTCCTTGATCTGAAGCAATGCTATGTGGGATGCCATGCCGGTGGATGAGGCATTCTGTAAGTCCATGAATGGTGGTTTGGGCAGAAACATTGCGTGCAGGGAAGGCAAATCCATATTCAGAATAGGTGTCTATTCTAGTCAGAACAAAATGCTGCCCCCTGTAGGATGGGAATGATCCTATATAATCAACTTGCAACCAAATTGCCAGTTGATCTCCCTGAGGAATGGTTCCGTATCTTGGACTTAACGTTGGTTTCTGCTGCTGGCAAATAGGGCACTCAGCAGTGCCTGTGGCCAAGTCAGCCTTCGTGAGTGGAAGTCCATGTTGCTGTGCCCATGCATAACCCCCATCCCTGCCACCATGTCCACTTTGTTCATGTGCCCATTGGGCGATAGTAGGAGTGGCAGAGGAAGGAAGAGGACCAGTTTCCACAGTGCATGTCATCTTATTCACTTGATTGTTAAAGTCCTCCTCTTCAGAGGTAACCCTTTGGTGAGCATTCACATGAGACACTATTACCTTTACTTTTTTGGCCCATTCATAGGGATCTATCCACATACCTCTTCCCTATACCTCCTTGTCACCAATCTCCTAATCATGTTCCTTCCAAGTCCCCGACCATCCAGCCAAGCCATTGGCCACAGCCCATGAATCAATATACAGTCTCACATCTGGCCATCTTTCCTTGTAGGCGAACTGAACGGCCAGGTGCACTGCTCAAAGTTCTGCGCATTGGGAGGATTTTCCTTTACCACTATCTTTTAGGAAGATTCCAGAAAGGGGCTGTAGTGCTGCTGTTACCCACTTATGAGTGGCACCTGCATATCGTGCGAGCCATCTGTGAACCAAGCATGACTTTTCTGTTCTTCAGCTAAATTATCATAAGGAACTCCCCAGGAGGCCATAGGTGCAGACTGGGAGAGAGAAGGTAATGTGACTGGAGTGGGGACTGTGGGCATTTGGGCCACTTCTTCATGCAGCTTACTTGTCCCTTCAGGTCCTGCTCTGGCCCGATCTCATATGTACCACTTCCATTTAACAATGGAGTGTTGCTGCACACATCCAACTTTATGACTGTGGGTCAGATAATACTCAGTTCATGATGGGTAGTTCAGGCCTCATGGTGACTTCGTGACCCATGGTGAGGCGTTCAGTCTCCACCAAGGCCCAGTAACAGGCCAACAGCTGTTTTTCAAAAGGAGAATAGTCTGCAGAAGATGAAAGGACTTTACTCCAAAATCCCAAAGGTCTATGCTGTGATTCACCAATAGGGGTCTGCTAAAGACTCCACACTGCATCTTTATCAACAACTGATACTTCTAGCACCATTGGGTCAGCTGGATCATATGGTCCCAGTGGCAAAGCAGCTTGCACGGCAGCCTGAACCTGTTGTAGAGCCTTTTCTTGTTCCCGGCCCCACTCAAAATTGGAGGCCTTTTGTGTCACCTGATAAATAGGTCACAGTAGTACACCCAAATGAGGGATATGTTGCCTCCAAAATCCGAAGAGGCCCACTAGGCGTTGTGCCTCCTGTTTCATTGTTGGAGGAGCCAGAAGCAATAGCTTATTCTTTACTTTAGTAGGAATATCTCAACATACTCCACACCACTGGACCCCTAGAAATTTTACCAAGGTGGAGGGTGCTTGAATCTTTGTTGGGTTAATTTCCCAACCCCTTCTACGTAGATGCTGCACTAATGAATCTAAAGTCCTTGATACATCCTCCTTAGAGGATCCAATCAGCATAATGTCATCAATATAATGGACTAGTGTGACACTTTGTGGAATAGACAGGTGATCAAGTTCCCTTCGGACTACATTATGGCACAGGGCGGAAGAGTTGATGTACTTCTGGGGGAGAGTTGTGAAAGTGTACTGTTGCCCCTGCCAGCTGAAAGCAAACTGCTTTTGGTGATCCTTTGAGACTGGTATCAAGAAGAAGGTACTGGCCAGATCAATAGCTGCATACCAAGTACTAGGAGAAGTATTAATTTGCTCAAGCGATGAGATCACATCTGGAACTGCAGCTGCAATTGGAGTCACCACCTGGTTAAGCTTACGATAATCCACTGTCATTTTCTAGGATCCATCTGTCTTCTTTACAGGTCAGATGGGTGAGCTAAATGGAGATGTGGTTGGAATCTTTCAAGTCTTTGATGGTGGCACTGATCTCTGCAATCCCTCCAGGAATGCGGTATTGCTTTTGGTTTACTATTTTCCTAGGCAATGGCAATTCTAATGGTTTCCATTTGGCCTTTCCCACTATGATAGCCCTTATTTCACATTTCAGGGATCCAATATGGGAGTTCTGCCAGTTACTAAGTATGTCTATTCCAATGAAGCATTCTGGAACTGGGGAAATGACCACAGGATGGGTCGGGGACCTACCGGACCCACAGTGAAGCATACCTGAGCTAAAACTCCATTGATAACTTGACCTCCATAAGCCCCCACTCTGATTGGCGGGCCTTCGAAACACTTTGGGTCCCCTGGAATTAGAGTCAATTCAGAGCCAATGTCCAATCCCCGAAAAGTTTGATTATTTCCTTTCCCCCAACGAACAGTCACTCTTGTGAAAGGCCTGAGGTCCCTTTGGGGAAGGCTAGAAGAAAGACTAACAACATAAACCTTCAGTGATGCAGCAGGGTCCTCTTTCCAAAGGACCTGGCCTTCCCCTCATTCAAGGGGTTGTGGGTCTGTAAACTGACTCAGGTCTGGGAATTGGTTGAGTGATTGTGACTGCCTACCCCACTGTTCACCTGATCCAGCATTCTTCTGCCTGTATAGGTCACGTAAATATTGAGTAGGTTTCCCATGTATTTCACTTCTAGGAACACCATGACTAAGTAGCCAATGCCATAATTCCACACAAGACAGGCTGCTTTGATTACTATGAAAGCCTTGTTGTCTATTATAACCACGTCCACCCTGTCTCTGTTGATTCAGTGCTGACACTTGCCCTCTGTCACCACGGAGTCCAATCAGCCCCATCGTGTGCAAATGTCAGAGTTCACTTAAAGCATTTCCCACAGTTAATCCTAGTGCACACAACATAGCAATTATAGGAGACTTCAAAGATGCTGGGGCCCACCTCACAAACTTATTCCTTATGGTTGTGGTGAAGAATATGTCCTCAGGATACCCCCTTTTGGGGTCTATGGGAGTATCCTGATAGATCCATTCCGCCATACCAATTTCCCTCAGCTTTTGGATGTCTTCTTCTACAGTGTACCAAGGTAGGTCAGGCACCTCAAGTTGGTCTAATCTAGGTCATCTGGCAGCCCATGCCTCAGTGAACCAGCCAAATAAGGAGTTGGATCCTCTCTTTGCCCCTCTCACTGAGACATTGAAAGAAGAGTCTGTGCTTAGGGGTTCCATATCCAGAAACTCAGACTGATCTAATATTACATTTCTTGCACCAGTATCCCACACCCTCAGAAACCATTCCCAGGGATACTCCCCAGGCTTTTGCTTGTACCTATTTGAAAGCTCGAGCAGTTCTTTGTGAGGATAGTGTACTTCTTTTTGAGTAATCACTTTGTTCTCACCCTTAGGAACTTTCCTTGCCTTAATTTTAGTTACAGGTCTAGCAGAAACTATCAATGGTGAGGGTGTTTCCTGAGTGTTCTCAGGACTATCTTGTAAGGCATCTCCCTCAGGTAATGGTAGAGATGCAGCCCACCTGGCATCTCACCTAGAGTACTTTGGTTAATCTGCTCAGGTGTCGGTTGCTTTGTTGATAGTAGACTACTATCTTCAGCTGGGAGGAGCAGATCTATTGACTGGGCTGGTTCAATTGTTTCTAATGGTGGCATAATATCCTTCTCTTCTGGATCATCAGCCCATATATTCCCATCCCATGTTTCAGGGTCCCAATTTTTTCCTATCAATGCCCTCACTTTGGCTTCCGACACTGCTCTAGATCTGCCATTCAGCTGATGTTGTAATTTAGCCACTTGCATAACGAGACTTTCGACCTGGTTCTCAGCAATGTCAGCTCTTTTACTACAGCCAAGAAGGCTCTCCTTTGTAGCACAGGCAAAAGCCGTCAAGTCCGTGAGTCGGCACTTGAGGCATGTTTCTGAGGCCCTGAGGCAATCCCTTTCCTTAATCACATAGTCCATTGTAAGGAGGACCAGCCAACCAGCCTCCCTATACTTGATATCTTGACAAAACTGCTGGAAAATATCAAACATATGATCTCCCAGAGCTTCTCCTTTAACCAGCACCCCATCCATCGGTGCTCCTACTTTAGGTATTAGCTTTGCTATTTCACACCATGGACTAGTAGGAGTGGCAAAATTATCCATAGCTTTCAGTGTAGAATTAGCATCACCAGTGCTCTGAAGGCTAATCAGATTGGAGAACCAATCAAAGAAACCCATATTTATGATTTTATTTCTCTAGAAGCACTCCTGGTACCACTTGTGTCAGGCAGAGTTCTCTTAGAGAAATAAAACCAGGACACTAGTAATGCTCTTTATATATATCCCAGGAGCATGGCAAAGTAGGGCTTGAAGGAATCTCAACTCACAGCTCCACAGTCCACGATTAGGCGTCCCACGGGTACTGTTGCCTGGAAGTCGAGGCACAGGACGAACAAGGCAGCTGTCTGGTTTGAAGATCTGAAAGCAAGAGAGCAAGGGCGGGGCTTGCCAAGCTTTTCTATTTCCGCCCTTCAATTAATCACGTATGTTCATTGGCCATGTCGTCACAACAGTCCTACCTATCATCTTTGGCCATGTTGGCACCACAAGCTTACCTATAACATTCATAGTCTTGGTTCAGTTTTGGAACTGGATTTCTGGCTCCAGGTGCTTGTATTGCTTGAGCTGAACTTCCATAATCTTCCATCTCCTCCTCATCCTTCCTCCAGGAGTACATGGGTGACCTGTTTGTGCCCACCTGCTACTGGCTCACTTATTCAATCTGGGTTATTCAATCAGAACCATAGGACCAAAAAGTGGATGTATTTTCTTGTTTCTAGGTAGGATCCTTCACAGACATTGCAAGTAGGTGGAAACAAGCTTCTGGTCAGACCTTTCTAGCCGTTATCTGATGGGCTCTCTTAGTTGGTAGACTGCTATCTGTACAAGCAAAGCCAACACTTTCTGAAACTTTCCAATTATTCATGTGGTCTGCCAGCCAGTCCTGGCAAAGCAGGCAGTTTCCCTGGTACAAAAGCATCTAAGTTCTCAAGGGTGACTTGGGCTAGGCTACCCAGGGCAGAAGAGCAGTCTTTCACTGGAAGACCCATCTCCTCTCATTAAGTAAATCAGTTAGGTTGACCTGAGAGAAGATTCCCACCAATAACAGTGTTTTCTTCTGTTTAGGACAACCTCCTAGGAAAGGATGGAGTTTGGATGTGGAGGGCCACAGGTGCTTTTCTCTTCTCCTCTGATCTGTGTGCTTTCACTTCTCCCACTTCTAAGTGTTCTGGTATCTTAGACCCCTAAGTACCCTTCATTTCTAACTGCGTTACCTCTGTGCTCTTGGCTGTGCCATGCAGTGAAGCCCCCACTGCCTGGTCTTCTCCATGAGTCTAGAGAGCTCTCCATTCGCCAGGGTATCATGTCACTGGAGTCCCTACAGCAGATGAGGGCCATGGCTGCCAGCAGATGCCGTTGAAGCTTAGGTTCAGGAACTGTAGGTCTGGAAGTCCCTTCTGCTCACTCCATGATTCTCAGATGGCCTCTTGCCACTGGCCTGTCTGCTCTTTGCAGTTAAACCTCAAGCCAGTGAAACTGGAATTATTATTTCTCTGCAAGTCTCATAAGGTACTTGTCTCTGAGAATTTCCAGCTCTGTGCTGGGCACACAGACCAGACCATGTGGGAGTGGCACTGTGACACTGTAGGGACGTTCTTAGTCTCTCTTTCCACCCTGTTGGCATGCACCTGTGACCCCCAGATGAGCATTAGAATGGGCCAATCTTCTGCTTCCTGGAAATGCCCCAAATCTTGCAAAGAGTCATCCACTGAGCTCCTTTGCTGAGTCTCCCTGAAGAAGGATCTGAGTCTTAGGTCGGCACACTAGATAACTGCTGTACCTTCTGAACATCATACAGAGGATGTACATAGTGTAATGTCCTGTTGCTGCTGAAACAAATTGCCATAAACTTAGTGTCTTCAAACAACACAGAATTATTATCGGACAGGTTTGGAGATCAGAAGTCCAAAGTCCATCCTCCTGGGTTGAAGCCAAGGTATCAGCAGAAATGGTTCATTCCAGAGACTCTTGAAAAGAATCTGTTTGTGTGACTCACCATCTCCATAGTCCCCGGCACTCACCGGTAGCTCACCACCTCCATCTTCAAAGTCAGCAGGCACGCAGCGCCCTGACCCTTCTCCGTAGTCACACCACCCCCTGACCCTACTCAGGAAAGGTTCTGTAGTTAGACTCTTGTGATTAGACTGAGTCAAATTCAAGATACCTTTCCCACTGAGAGGGCTCTACCTTCCTCACAGCTACAAAGTCCCTTTTGTAGTGCAAGGTAACCCGTTCACAAATGTTAGCTATCCACCTTTCGATATTCTTGGATGGAAATATGTACAAACCTTCTACTCAGAGACGCTGTGCTTCTCCTGAGGAAAACGAGTCCGTCCCCTTCAGTCAGGGCCCTTGGTGCGGCCGTCCAGGAGAAAACTAGCCCTTCTCTTTCTCCTCCTGGAGGTCAGAGTCCCTCCTCCCCTTGACCCAGGCACCCCTTGAGGGACCACGATGTCCAAATGTGTCTGCATTGTACTGTGTCTCTCCACCTCCCTTCCCTCGAGCATGCTTTCCTGCATTTGCTGCTAGTGGTATCGACAAAGCCTGTCATTATCTCTCGTAACTCTGAAGCCAGGGGATGTTTCACCTCAGCTGCTCGTTGAGGTCAGCTGGGCCGAAATGTTCAAAAGTAGTGAAATGCTTCGACAGACCATGATGTGACACGTTTCCCCCTCTTATCCCTCACACACACACACACACACACACACACACAGTTGTTAGGTGCCATCTAGTGAATGTCAGCTCCCAGTGATCCCATGTTACAGAGGAGACTTGTTCCTTCGGTTTTCAGGGCTGTAATCTTCACGGAAACAGGTTGACAGGTCTTGTCCTCCAACAGCCTCCGGGTGGGTCTGAACTTCTGACCTTTCAGTTAGCACCCAGCACCGCACGCTAGCCAGAGCCAATCCTCACTGCGTGAGTCCTTTAGGATGCAGAGACCCCATTGGGCAGAGTTGAACTGCCCCTGAGGGATTTGTGCTCTTTGCATGTTATCTTGGCTTTTGTTCTAGTGCTCCACTGGGCCCTCAGAAGTTCTGCACAATGGATTATGCCTTCTGTTGACAGCCTGTCTCTTGTCGGAAAGTTTGGAAATATTCTGAACCGGAATTAGCCACAAAACCTACAAAACCAACACCCCCAATACAACCCCCCCCCAAAAAAAAAAAAACAAAATCAACTCAAAATTGTGCAAAACCATAGTGTAGAGAAAAGAGGAAAACTAAACATGTGGGGAAATAGGATAAAATCTTGATGTACACTTTGGAATGGATGAGGAGTCAGTTTAAGAATTAAAAAAAAAAGGAAGAAGATGTCACAATCCACAAGGTCAACAGTTCTAACCCACCAACCGATCTGCCTCTATGAGTTTTCACTGTTGTAAATGTCTATGGGAACAGAAAGCCTCCTCTTTCTCCCTCAGAGTGATTGAAGGATTTGAACCATTAACCTTGTGGTCAGCAGCTCAATGCATAACTTACTATTCCATCAAGGATTCTTACTCTTGATGACTAGGACCTTGGTGATAAAGTTTTTTAAACCCTTTATAGAATGTAAAGCACTTCTGGGCCAAGAGAAGACATGTACTTAGTCAATGAATGCTTGCTTCCCTCACCAAGGGCCACCTCACATTCGGCATCAGCTCGCTGCTCCACACTGTCCACCATCACCGCCTAATTGGAGCTGCACCTGCTCTCACTTAACCTCATAGCACAGTCTCCCAGGTCTACCCAGACTCCTTCTGCCTGGAACTCTGTTGGTGCAGTGGTCAGCACTCATCTTCTATTTAGCATGAGGTTGGTGGTTCGATCCCAGAGGCTCCCCAAAATAGGACAGTACTCCTCTGCTGGGGGGCAATTCTCCTCTGCCATGTGACGTAGCTGTGTGTGGGGGGTGGACTTGAGTCCATGGCCCAGAGCAACAGCTCCTTGTGCCCCTTCTGCAGACTTTCCTGCACACAGCTGTGGGTGTGATTTCAAACATCGGACTCAAACATTTAACTACCGCCACCTCCACTTCGACTAGAAGTTTTGATGTGGCTCTGCCCAAGGATACAGCTCATCTCCTCCCACCCTTTGGTGTCCCTTTCCGCTGACTCTTCATTTCCCTCTGCCCAGAGTGCTCTCCCCTCATGTCAGGAGGGGGTCTGGCTCCTTCACAGAATGCACGAATCCATGTGGTGTTTTTCTTCTCACTTGTTGGGGAGGCTTTGCCCGGACACCCCTGCCACCTCAGCTCACATGAGTCTGCCACTCTCGCTCACATCTTCCAGTTGTGCTTCTTTCAGAGCCCTGATCTCCACGGCATATACCGTGTTTACTTCTTCTACTCTTTTCCCTCTCTGAAAGGAAGGCCTGTGAAAACAGAAATTGTATTTGATTCACCCATCACCATATCTCTAGCCCAGCATAACACCCCTAGCACGTCCCAGAAACTCTCCTGAAAAGAGTCAATCAAACCATTTATCAAGTTGTTTTCTTTTGAAGTAGGAAACCAGAACCTTTACTCACTGCATACAAGACACTCACCAAACATCCACCCTGCTGGTATCACTGCTTAAAGTTCTACACAAAGAAACTAGTTTCGTAAGGTTATTGTCCCAAAATTACCACAATGTTGTGTGGCTCTAAGCAACAGAAATGTATTCTCTGACGGTTTAGGAAGCCCAAACCAGTGTTAGTTCTTTCCAGAGTAGCAGTCTTCAACGTGTGGGTTGAGACCGCTTTGGGGGTCAAACAACCCTTCCACAGGGTCACCCCATGCATAGCAATAGCAAAATGACAGCGATGGAGTAGCAAGGACAATTATTCTATGGTTTGGATGGGTCACCACAACATGAGGAGACGTATGAAAAGGTCCTGGCATTAGGAAGGTTGAGAACCACTGTTCTAGAGGCTTCGAGGAAGAAGCTGCCTCATAGGGGTTTCTACTTAATGTCCAGTAGTTGCCAGTAGTCCGTGGTGTTACTTGGTTTATAGACAGACATTCCAATCTCTGCCTGCATCTTCACATCACCTTCTCAGTGTGTTTTAAGCAGTCTCTTCAAAGACCCTCTTATTGGATTTAGAACACACTCCCACCCCCTCAAACCAGGATGCTCTCATCTCTGTCTTTATTGCACCCACAAAGACCTTAGTTCCATGTGAAGTCAAATTCTGAGGTTCTGGGATGACATGACATATGAGCCAACCTATTACAGGGGTTTACAACACCACAGAGATTTACATTTTACTCTTGTGTGGTGTGTATGGTTGTTTTATGGATGCTCCACAACCATTCCCTTTTCCCAGCAATACCCTCAAGGAATAGCCCCTACCTATTTGTGGGCATCTTGGTGGAGCTATAGATCAATATACCACACCACAGGCATTAGGCTGAGTGAAATAAACCAGCCACACAAGGACAAAGGCTGTATGACCTCACTTATCTAAAAAAGAGAAGACAAATGTACAGTGATCAAAGCTCATTAATGGCTATACAGGATGGGAAGGAAATGCAAGTGGGGGGTTAATTGTGATGGAAAAATCACATGAAGTAAGGTTCGAGTTGCACAGTTGATTATTGTACATATTGTCAATAAATTGCTGACTGATAATATGTTGAATTGGCGTAAATGGTTTGTAGGCCAATATCAAAAAATAATAATAAGTAACAGCAGAGGTTGCCTTTTTACAACCCAAACTTCATGGAATGTGATTGGCTTGAAAATTTCATTTCCTAAGACAACCTAGTCAATAATAATAAGTAACAGCAGAGGTTGCCTTTTTACAACCCAAACTTCATGGAATGTGATTGGCTTGAAAATTTCATTTCCTAAGACAACCTAGTCAATTGACCTAACAACATGCTGAGTGTTTCTGTTCTACCTCCTAGTTCATTAGTTCACTGCATGATGGCTGGAGGGGGCAGGGAGCGGCAGGAGGGGTGTGCAAAGTGGAGGGGGAACTTGAAAGCTGACAAGCTGCCATGCAAGGCAGGACAATTGGTTTCTATTTACCTGGAGTGTTGGAGGAAGAAGGAGAGCGAGGTGTAGGAGGAGGAGTTAGAATGAGAGCCTGTTTGTCTCCATGAACAACTGCCTCCTTCGCCCTGAGACCCAGAGAACTGGATCAGGTGTGGCTACCATTATGGAACCTTCGGAGCAAAGATTCCATTGCAGACACCTGACCAAAAGGGGGAAATATGGGGCAGAATTTAAAATTCTCACAGACCGCAGACTTCCTGAAGAAGCCTGGTGGTGAAGCCCTTCTTTGTTGGGCTGCTAACAACAAGGTCAGTACTTCAAAACCATCGGATGCTCTAAGGGCGAAAGGCAAGTTCTCCACTCCTGTAAAGAGGTCTAGTCTCTGAAACCCAGAGGGGCAGTTCTACCTTGCCCTATAGGGTCTCTATGAGTTGGGACCAACTCAATGGCAGTCCGTTTTTTGACAGGCTTCCTGGAACCAGAGGGGCTGGACCAACTCTTGAAACGATTACTGGGAGATAATCTTTAAAACTTAAACCAAAAGTAGGTCCTGACGTCTTCCTAACGCCAAGCAACAGCTTAGATTAATTCGTATAAAAATCTGCCTTGAGTATTTATAGACTTTCAAGAACTACCTACACGGGATGACCTTGTCAACTAGAAGTCGAAGGATGGGTTGTGAGTTCATGTTGACTGATGAGGGGGACCGGGGACAACTTGGCGCGGGAAGGTAAGCATGACTGCACAACTCTGAGCGTGTAGTCAGTGTCCCTGAGTCAGAAAAGGTTGAGATGGGAGAGGCTTTACTGTGTCTGTGCTCAACAGGAACAGCCTACGACCAAGGGTCATACCTGCCCCCTCCCACTGCAGTCAAGGAGCCATATGTGAGCCAAAGAAAGGGAACCGAACTCCAGGGACACTTTCCCTTTTTAAATACAGGTGACTTCGTGTTTTGGCAACCTCTCAAGACCTAGTTCTTTATTGGATTTCTCAGTTTTAGCACCAAAACGCTGTGAAGGTAGAGAACACATTGAGTCAGCCTGGACTTTTGAACCTGATCATCGTGAGTAGACGTCTCCAGGAAGGAAAAGGCTAAAATGTGGACAAGAACTTTCCGTTGTTCTTGCTGCTTGCACGCCTGGAGCTGGCTGTTTGCATCCTGGGTCTCCCGCCTTTCATCCTCCCACTGCCTGCTTGGCAGGCACTCAAAGTCTCTTTGTGCTCAAGTTAGCCTGAATTCATTCCCATTCTTTGAAACCAAAGAAACTCTAGGGTCAGACGGGACCCAAGATTTTACTTCTCTCTCTCTGTCTCTCTGTCTCTGTCTCTCTCAGCTCTGGCACTGTTTTGCAAATTTAGCTCTGAGTTCTGACACACAGAATTAACATGAGCTATTAACTTCAAAACATCAGTGTTTCCCAAATGTACAAATTACATCAATGACAAGGTAACCTATTAGCATTTTCATTAATTTATTTGTAGCCCCAAGTTATTTCCGAAGGACTTCATTTTGTTAAATTATTCCATCAAATTACAGTAAAGGAAAAAAAATAAAAAGGTAAGAAAGGAAACTGAGACAAAGGGAGAATGAATAAGGGTAGAAAAGTGAAATGGAGTCACTAAGGTACCTAACCCACAAAACCACAAAATGGCTTTGGTGATGGTCTAGACCAGTGGTTCTTAACCTTTGAGTCACAGCCCCTCTGGGAGTTGAACTAAGATCATTGGAAAACACATAAATATTTCACAAGATATAATTACATATTGTTTTGTGATTAATCACTATGCTTTAATTATGTTCAGTTGTAACAATGACAAGTACACCCTGCATATCGGATATTTATATGATAATTCATAAAAGTAGCAAAATGACAGTTAGGAAGTAGCAATGAGACTAACTTTATGGTTGGGGGTCACCACCACACGAGGAACTGTATGAAAGGGTCGCGGCATTAGGAAGGTTGAGAACCCCTGCTCTAGAAAATAGGTACCTAAAAGATGCAACCATCGTGAGGCAAAAGATGCAACACGGGTAGGGAAAAGATGCAATCAGGGAGACATCTGCAGGCTACGTTTGTTGCCATGGCATTTGGTAACCATATTTTCTGGTTTTTTGGGCATCACTGCCCTCTGGTGGTGGGAGTAGGAGGCCCAGCCTTTGCTCCTGTGGAGCTGGAATTGAACCTCCATCCCAGTGGGCCACAGTCCCGTGCACAACCCCTACGCCACTGGGGCTCAGCCCCCATATTTTCTACTTTAAGTATTTTCTACAGTTGCTCAACCTGTACTTCTATTCAAAGTGTATTCGTGTTACGTTTACAGTGGGACCGTGAAACATAGCATGAAGTGACTTGTCAAAGGAGAACGCTGAAGAACAGAAAAGATATTATCTATAGTGACTTACCCTCTTTCTGCTATCACTTTGAAAATGGTAACAGTCTTTAGACTGCTGCCTTCATTTTGGCGCATCGTTCATTGTATTAAAAAAAAAAGTTAGCCAATTGTAAATTGTGTTAGAAGTTGTAAGTTGTAATGTTAGAATGTTGTAAGTTGTTACCATCCATCTTGCTTCACATACGACAGGCCCACTGCCCCTGATCAATTCCATTTCATGGAGAACACACGAGATAGAATCGAACGGCCCTTTCTGGTTTCCCAGGTGGAAGTCATTATGAAAGCAGACTGCCCCAATTTCCTCCCAGGGACTGTCTGGTGGGTCTGAATCTTCAACCTTTGGGAGAGCGAGCAGTCAAGTGGCCCTGGACAATTGATCAAGTTCACTGCGATCCAGTCAACTCCAATTTGTAACAGACTAGGACAGCGTAGAAGTGCCCCTGTGGGTTTCCAAGTCTGCCTATCTTATTAGAAGCAGAGAGCCACACCGTTCTCTCTGATCGCCTGGTGGTTTTGAACTGTTGACCTGGTGTCTAATAGCCCAACTCATACCCACTGCACCAGCAGGGCTCACTACACAACAGGTAGAGTCCGGATATTTTATTGGATAATGCTTTTCTTTCTTTCTTTCTTTTTAAAGCACATTGGAACGTTTAAAATGCAATTGAAGAACTGAGTATTTAAAAGAGCACTCAGAGTGTATCTTTTTGCCAATCAAATGTTACATTCTTATGTTAGTGATGTCGGATTTTCACTTATTATATAAATGTTGGTTCCCTATTGTAGTTCTTAGAAAAAGAGTGAAGCCTGGATTTTAAATGCAAACACTGCATAAAGAGATTGCTCATACATAGTAACCTGGTAAACATAATCATAAGATATTTATCTTCATTATTATAATGAAGATTTTACCCTTTTAATATTTATTGAATTTCTTCCTACCAAACCATTTCCCCCAAAGATCCCAGGCAACAGTTGAACACATCACAAGTGCCACCTAGCGTGTTCTTTGAGAATAGCATTTCTTCACCCTCAAGAACAAAACAACATATGGAATCCCTGTATTCCTAGGGCAAGAGCTCTGCTTAAATGGCGGCGGAGCTTGTTTTCAGTTACAAAGGTTCTGAAAGGTCTGTAACTGAACTCTGTCGTCCCATGGCTCAGTGTTCAGTTAGACAATAGAAAGGCCTCGGAGGAGAACAAGGACAATAGTGTGGTAAGCACACCTTAGAAGAATGAACCTTTCGGGATGGAAGGAACAGCGTTGACCTAAGGACAGAGTTCCGAGGTCTTAGGAAAGAGGGGGTGGAGGGAGACACAGGAAGCCTGGCAGGGAGCAGGAGGAAGAGGGGTGGTGCATTGAGGGGGTTGCAATGGGAGAGTTGAAACAGCAGGAATTGTATGAATAGTCCAGAGTCACACTCCTCATCTGCTCAGTAATCTTTGCTCATGATTGAATTCTTTAAAGATGAGAAATCGAGCACACAGACATGAAACGTTATGAAAGACTTGGGAAGGAAGCTTGCTTGGCTGCAGGCACATCTCCCAGTCCTGCTTGGTTCCTGAGCGACAAAGGCATAGATGGAAAGAAGGAAAGGGTACGAAAGAAAAAAAAGAACACAGCATGTTTCATCACAGAAGTGACAGCAACACAACTTTCTCCCAGCCTCCCCTAGCATCTGCCATGCTCAGAAGGTTCCAGTGCCCATTTCCCGATGTTGTACTGTCACCATTTGTTAAGGTCCCAAATCACTTTTCTTTTCCACTTCCCCATCCCTACGCAATGTCTTGTCCATCATGGCAAACCACAGCTGCAGCACCAGTGGAGTTCCTCTTTATGGTCGGATTCCGAGCGGGTGTTAAGAGAACAAAGCACCACAGATTTCAATCTCTGCCATCAAGAAACTGCGACTCAACAGGGGAGCAGGATGAGGAGGAAGTGATAAAGAAAGACACATGCAATCACCACAGATGTTACTAGATAAGAACCATCGCCATTCTTTCCCAAGTCACAGACCAGAAAATCCTCCGAGCCCTCTGACCCTGGGTCTCCACAGCCCTTTATGCAGTGCTGGTACCTGAGTCCTGTTGAACCCTTGCTGGTGGAAGACCTTCCCGGTGTGCTGCTCTTCTCCTTCTGGGACGCACATTTACTCCTCTGCCTCACGCCTGGAGAATTGCAACAGACCGAGCCCTCAGCTTCCTGCTTCCGACCGCCAAGTGAACACGGCCACAGACTGCCCTTCACCTTTCATTCTCTTCCTCAAGAACCAGCTTGGTCTCTCGGGGGTGGGGGTGGGGGGCGCTCCTCAGACCACACCTGCAAATCTCTAAGGCTCCTTTTGAATGGTTTTCTATCATTTACTCTAAACGGGTGTACTCTGATATAGGGGACAGTGTCCTCTAACGCTACATTTTGCCTCTGGGTTGGGGGTGGGTAGGTATCTCTCTTAACTTTAGAACCAAACAGCACATTTCATTCCTGTTGGTATATTCAGTGTCTGTGAGCATGGATCCTGTGCCCTTTGCCTGTGTTCATGCTTTCAACGTTCCTCAGCTTCTGCATTGTCTTGGTGATTCTATCAATTCCTACCTGCCCCTCCTCTGTCTGTTGCCCCACTTGCTGCCCCAGGACTTCCCTCCTGGAGGTCACTGCTCCCCATCACCCTCCTCAGTGTGCTTGCTCTCTTTCTTCTTTTTTTTTAAGCCTCATGAGGCATAATGAGACTTTTCTTTTCTGTTTTTGAGCTAGTTTCATTGGTTCCTGGATCACTAGTCTTCCCCTTTCTTAGTTTTCTCCTTGTTTTTGCTGCAGATGATTTTTCAAGCAACTTCCCCAAAACACGTGCATGGGAGGTAAGTGTTTCAAGTCTTTACATGAATTATCTATTCTGTTCCACGCTTAACTGTGCTTGTCTACTTTTCTTTTCTTGGCGGGGCGGGGGGGGGGGGCATCACTGCTCTCTGGTGGTGGGAGTAGGAGCCCAGCCCCACTGCTGGAACTGAACCTCTGTCCCAGTGGGCCGCAGTCCCGTGCACAACCACTACGCCACCGGGGCTCAGCCCCTTGTCTACTTTTCTATGTTATAACTCTCTCTCTCTCTCTCTCAGTGGTAACTCTTTCCTCGTTGTTTCTTAGTACCCTGTGATGCTGAGATGCCCAATGTCCATATGATACTTGGTCCTTTGTAGTGTGCAAGATGAATCACTCTGATGCTGTCAAATCAAATCTCCTAAATTTGAGCTCCGCAGCTCTGTGTTCTGTGGTAAAATCTGACCAGTCTGTCTTGGAAGCAATGCAGCCTGCATGCTCCTTAGTAGTGCGGAAGAAGAGACTTAGTCTCATGTGCCCTGAACATGTTCTCCAGAGGAACCAGTCGCTGGAAGAAAAGACATCCTGTGTGGTGAAGCAGAGGGCCGTTGCCAAAAGAGGAAGGTCCTTAATGAGATGGACGGACACAGTGGCTACAGCAACAGGCTCGAACACAGCAACCATCGTGAGGTTGGCATGTGTTAAAAACCTCCTTGAAGGCATCGAAGAACAAACATGGAGTCGGGGGCCAGTGGTGCTTCAGTGGTAAACTCATCACCTTCCATGAGGGAGACCCAGGCAGGCAGTGGGAGCTTGTCACAGGAATGTAATCTAGGATACAGCTCCCGGGCAAATTATCCCGATGCTTGATCCCAAGCCCTCTTCCAGGCCATAGCATGTGCTTGCCCAGAGTTTGGGATCTCTTTGGATCCGTTCTTATTGTCCCGTTGGCTGAGCCATTCTTGTGGTGGGTGGCTCGTAGGTAGCCCACTTCAGATGTGGGTTTTCTTCACTCTTGCCCACGCTGGTATTTCCTAGATATCTTTGGAGAATTTCTGGCAATGGCACCATTTCTTGTTGTTGATGTTGTTTTCCAGTTTTATGTGGGTTTCTTCTTTAAAGGAACTACCCTCCCCCCTCCCAAGTCATGGTTAAGAAAAACAGAAACAAAACCTGAGTGAATGGGCACTAGTCCTTGTGAGTTCCGGTCCTCATTTTGATTCTAGAGATGCCTGAGGCTACTCCTGGGTCTGCTGGTTACAAGGTTGGCTGTTCGAACCACCAGCAGCCCCGTGGGAGAAAGCAGGGGCTTTCTACTCCTTTGAACGGCAGTCTGGGACACCCACAGGGGCAGTTCTACCCTGTGCAGCCGGCTCGTGGCGAGCCAGCATCGGCTCCGTGGTAACAATGAAAGGAGAGCATGTTGGCACCATGCCGAGGGGAGGCTTGCCATCTAGGAGTTGCTGCGGTTTACCAGGGCATTTGCTGGTTTCATCTCAATGAGAACGTCTACTATCCAGAGCAGGAAACCGAGGCAGGGTGAGCTGACTGAGTAGACGAAGGCTGTCACCATCCAGGGGCCCCGAGCAGGGTCCTAGGCAGTCGTCCGGCCCCAGCAGCTGGCCCAGAAACCCTTCAAACAAGGCGACAGTTCACCCTATAGAGGAGGGCGAGGGGACTGGCCTCTCACAGTTTCCCATGCATTCTGGACCTGGGGAGGCGGGCTGATTTTAGAGATCGTGTCAGTAAGCAGGGGGTCAGTGGCTATAGCAAAAGGCAAGCTGGAGTTAGCGGAGTATCATAGATGGCCGTTCAGTGTTTGGGTTTGGTGGCTTGTTTGTTGCGTTCACTGTATGGCACAGCTTGGCATGAATATCAGAATAGAGCGCACGTTCTATCGATTCCCCCCCCCCCCCCCCCCCCCCCCCTATGTCTATAGCTGTGTGGCCACCATTCAGATGAAGACAGAGAAAGTCTCTAGCCTCCTGGAAGACTCCTTGGTGCCCTTCCCCAGCTCACACCTAGATCAGGCAGCTGCTTTCCTGGTTCCCAACACCAGGCTGTGTGTTCTGGAGTTGACACCGGCTCCCTTGGGCACTGTGGTGCCAAGTGAAACTGCCCCTTAGGGTCTCCAAGGCTGGAATCTTCAGGCTGGGTCTTTTCTCTCCTGAAGACGCTAGAGCGTGCAACCCAGGCAGCAGGTGAGCTCTCAGTTAGCACCGAACCCTTAACCATTGGGCCACAAGGGTTCTTTCTATCCCCACTAGGTAAGCTTAGTCTGTTGTTGAGGCGCATTTAAATGAGGCCTGGTGCTTTAACTTCTAGCTCTTTTCACCCATAGCATTTGAATGAGATGCTTCCAGGTGACGGATTCGCATGCCAATAACCACACAGCAAGAGCAGATGAGCTAAAATTTTTGAGCAGTGACCACGAAGGCTGGGTGTACAAGCAGACCCTTTCACAGATGTTGCAGAAATAGGGACATGATTCTGAAAGCCGAGATTTCTAGACCTGCCTCCAGTTCTGCTTGAGGTGTCCCCCATCGCCACTCAGGTCTCCCCAGCCTTGCCTCTCCAGGCAGGTGCCAAAGGGGAGACATTCTCTGGGGTGGTGAGAAGAGGTTGGGCCCCAACGAAGGCAGGTCAAGTCAGCGTTGGCCTGAGGTGCTGAGAGCAGGCCAAGGTGAGGGCTGTGCCCGGGGATGGGTTGGGGGTGCCACCACCACTAAGATGGGAAGCACAGTTCAGACTGGAGCCAGCCTCAGGAGGGATTGGGAAGAGGTGGACCAGCCCTCAGGCAGGACACCCATCTGCTCTGACACCTTGAGAAGGTGCCTGAGATTCCCGGGGCCCCACAAAGAAGCGCTCTTGGAAGATGACAGGTGTGCAGGGGAGGCGCGTTCTTTTTCTCTTCCTAAGGTTCCCATGAGTCAGATTTAGGTTGTGACAAGTACCTCAGGGGCGCTGGCGGTGGCTAGTGGTTCCTCACCCTTTTGCAGCTGTGGTGGAGATGAAAACTCGGAATTGCTTCACACACTGATGTCCGCCTCCCTTCATGTGTGTGGGGGAACCCATCCACTCAGGTAGGTCCACATCTGCCTGACTGCCTTGTGGATCACGGGCTTCTATTCCCGCCCCACCTTTTTTTTTTTTTGCTTGAAGGGCTGAGAACTCTTCAGAGGTTCCAATGGAGACTTTTTTGAAACACAAAGGTCTTAAAGCTCTTAAAATCAGAGCCTCAGAGAGTCCAAAGCCTCAGAATAGAAGGGGAGGTGGATGCGAAGGGATGGGGAAGGGGCTGGTTTGTCATCGAGAAAGGAAAAAGGGGTGGCTCACCCTTTTCTTGCATCTAATTCACGTCCAACCCAAAGAGCCAGCTACAGATTACGGTGTCTCTAATCTATCCAATCCCACAGCGCTGGGCTCCAGGTCCTCTGTGGCTGAAGAACGCTGGTGGGAGTTTGGCGCAATCACAGTTCAGGCCCCCTCGCCCATCTTCCTCAGGTGTGAAACAGAGAGGATGGTCTCATAGAGATGAGGGGAATCGTACATAAAAGGGCGAGCTAGGTGTTGAGTTTGACAGGGAAGGTCCTAGTGAGTGTCTTGTCTTGTCTTTGGCTTTCTGGAGACAGAATTCCCTGTTGTGACTGAAGTGGGAGTCCCTGAGTTAGGAAGACTATGTGCCAGGGAGGGAAGGAAGGGAGTGGGCGGGGAAGCTGAAAACAGAAGCTGTGGGCCTCCAGGGTGTGCATCACAAAGACTTTGTCCCCTTCTCTTTGTGGTTCCACATCAGAAGGGCTGGGAGTAATTTTCTTTCTTTTTTTCCTTTAAATCATTTTACTGGGGGCTCTTACAGCGCTTATATCATTCCATACATCGATTGTATCAAGCATATTTGTACATATGTTGCCATTATCATTTCCCAAACATTTTCTACTTGAGCTCTGGATATAGGCTTCTCTTTTTCCCCCTCCCTCTTCCACCCTCGTGTATCCTTGATCAGTTATATATTATTGTTATTAGCATTCATATTTTACATCATCCGTTGCCTCATTTCTGTTATTCATCCCCTTCAGGGGGTGACTATATGTCCAATCTTGTGATGGGTTCCCCCCTTTTTCACCCATCCCTCTCATGACCATGGCCCTACCCTCATGATATCGCTACTCCCACTACTGTTCCTGAGGGGGTTATCTTTTATGAATTCCATATGTTGAGAGCTCTTATCTGTACCAGTATGTGTTCTCTGGTCTAACAGGATCTGTAAGGTAGAACTGGGTCCTGGTAGTTGGGGGGTAGGAAGTATTCAGGAACTAGAGGAATGATGAGTGATTTCTCAGTGCAATACTACACCGTGGTTGACTCATCCCTTCCTTATAACCCTTCCATGGGGGTGGGGTATCCAATTGTTTACAGATGGGCTTTGGGCCTCCACTCCAATCCCCCTCATTCGCCATGATACAATTTTTTTTGGCTCTTTTGACACCTGATGCCTAATTCCCATCGACATTTCATGATCACACACATTTTGCTGCTTTTGATGGAAGTTGTGCACAAGACGGTTTGGCTCTTCCATCTCCTCATTGAATTCTTCCTTATGTTTGCCCATTTCCTACATGGTGATATTTGGTTTTCCATTTGAGGGTCTTTTGTGGTCTTTATTCAGTTGTAGCCACATGATACCCCCTTCCTGGGGTGAGCACTCGCATGAACAGTTGTGCCATTAGCTTTATCTCCCTGAACCTTTTCAGTGCAGACGACACATTTCTTCCTGTCAACTTGAACCACTTTGCCAATTTTTTTGACTTTTGTAGTGTCCCAGGACAATCTGAAATTCGTCATGCTTACAGAGAGGCCCGGACCAAACATCATAAGTCTGTCTCTTCAAAAGAGAAGATATATCTTTTTGAAAACTTGGGGAGAGGCATGGAAATGCCTTGCACGGTTTCGTTCCTGTCTGATGTCACCAAGAAATGAAACTTCATTCTGGCTCCTGCTGCTTGAGCGAATAAGACCCCAAAGGGATCAAGCGAAGTTCTTGAACTGGTTTCAAAATGTCTCAAGTAGAAGTGTCGGTATGCCAGGAAAACATCTAGCTGTCTCAGAGATCGCTATTTTGTGCTGTGCAATGTGGATGCTTTATTGTGGGGATTGCTCATGGATGTTTTGCAAGTCATCTGGAACCTGGAGGGGGCCTTCTTCAACCATATTTCTGAGGGAGTTTGAATATTGTTTTCTATGCTGTTTAGAGTGTGTGTGTGTGTGTGTGTTTGTGTTTCTCTGGAGGGTTGGAAGATTGATGTCATCCTGAAGCAATTCTTGCTTATAGCTCTAATTAAAACTTGCTCTCATTTATAGCAACCAAGTGACATCTCAGGATGAAGTTTCTTGGTTCAAAGTGTACCAGGTTTACACCTTCTCAGAATGATTCAAAACCTTACTGAAATGAGTGAATGGCTATAAGGTGCCAGAAACTGACTTTACCAACAGCAGAACATCACTAGACGTTTATTTTAAGCTTGTCTGTCAGTTTGTCATACTGTGGAAGTTTGCATGATGATGGAAGCTGTGTCATGGGTATTTCAAATAACAGCAGAGGCGCCCACGATAAACACGTTTCAGACTAAAGACAGACTATGAAGAAGGAATAGCATGTCCACTTTAGAGGAATCAGACACTGCAAACCTTATGAGTAGCAGTGGAACCTTGTTAGATACAGTGCTGGAAGATGAGCCTTCAGGTTGGAAAGCACTCACAAAAGGACCCATGAAATGGGTGGATGCAATAGCTGCACCGATGGGCTCAAACACAATAAGGTGGGCACAGACCCAGGAGTTGTTTTGTTCTGTAGCACATAGGCTTTCTATGAGCCAGAACTGACTTGATGGCCTCTAACACAACTGCAGCCTGGTCTACAATTAATACTCTACAGCAAGACAAGACCTATGTCACGTGGACCGAGTTACGTTATTGGAGGGTGTTTTGTTTACAATAGTCGAGGAAGCTTCTCTCCCTTTCCTCGTGATGAGGATGGTGATGCTGCAGACAATGGTGGAGCTCATTCCCAGAAGGCTGTTGTGAGCATCCTCTTGAGAGGTTGTCCAAAACAAGGAGTGTGATGGACAGACCCCATCTTCAATGTTGACTTCATAGTAAGAATCAGCACTAACCCAATCCTCAAAATGCAGAGATAAATCTAATCCTCACCTCCCACCTCTCTATCCTTGTCACCAGCCAATCACTTGCCCTCTAACCAGACTAACTTAAAGCGGGCTCACACCTCACCAGTTGACCTTTTTCAGATCTACCCTTCAGAGCAAGGGCAGAACTCACATGCTAGGGCACCTTTGATCACACAGCCAGGTAAGCATGGCTCTCTCTGTTGGCTCCCACTATCCCCATGGGTTGGGAATTAATTCGAATTAATTGCACCACACTTATGGCTACCACTTCATTACAACCATAAAGGAATCAAATAAAGAGGGTATGACCTGGGAGGGGTCACCATGTGGAGTTTCCCTGTCCCAAGGGGGAATGCATTGCCTTTTCCCGTGCACAGTCACCTACTAGGAAGATCATCCCAGCCCTGAGGTTCAGGTCCACCGATGCAGCCATGATAGATTTTTTTTAATGCTTTGTGAAGCTTAGTCATCACTGGGCTCTAGGTGGTCCTATTGGTCTAGTCACCTCCCATTCATTTGCCTCAGATGTCATTCTGGCTCAAACAGTTGGGCATCAAGGATGCATGGCTTTCTACCTATTCTGCTTTAGAGGTTGACTAACTACTCGATTTTTAAAGCTTCAGTGGATCCTGGGAAAGCCTTTCCCTTGTTCTTGATGAAGATCACCTTATCTTTGGGCCTTTAGATGACACGCTATTGGGAGCTGCACTGGTCATGTTTTTGCCACAATAGATGGATGTATGGAGTGTGATAATGGGTGCACCAATGCTACTTGGATGCTGGCATGGATACGAGGAAAGAGTCCTGATTCTCAGTGAATTGATGAACTACTGAGAAGGCCTGCTTCTCGGCATCTTATGGCAGAGTTCATGGTTAACTGCTTCTAGTTGGGTGTTTGTAGCCAGAAGCAGCTTAATAGACATACCAGGAGTAGTCAACCCAAAGACTGTCTGTTAAAACTCATTCAGAGGAACCTCAGAAGATAGGCCTGGTGGTGACCTCCCAAGAGGTCACAATCTTGAAAAACCAAGGAAAAGTTGGAAAGGTCTCAAGGACAGCCAACAAGGATGACAACAATGCTGTTTCTTGTGATTTAAAGCCCCGTCAGAGAGGGGAAAGCCCATGAACCTTTAGCCTGACTTTGCCATGAGTTCATTCTCTTCCTTACCCATGCCAGTAAAGCTGAGCCAATGAATTATCAACAGTAATATAGGATCATATCACTTAGAAAAACAAACAACACCACAATAATTTTGTGGTGAGTAGCTAGCAGTTGAAAAAATCACACAGCAATTTCCATGTGGCTGGTGATAGCTGAAATGACACACACACACACACACACACACACACATACACACACACACACACCCCTCCTGCCAAATCATTGTGCTCAAAGAAGATCCCTGAGGCCTTGCGTAAGTATAGACCACCAAGGGAAACTTTCCCCTGATGACTTTTGCTGGATGTCATGTTCTTTTAAAAATCATTTTATTGGAAGCTTGTACAATGGTTATCACAATCCACACATCCATTCATTATGCCAAGCACATTTGTACGTTTGTTGTCATCATCATTCTCAAACATTTGAGCTCCCCCTTCTCCCTCATGAGCCCTTGATAATCTATAAATTATTATTATTTTGTCATGTCTTACACTGCTGACATCTCCCTTCACCCACTTTTCTGTTGTCCGTACCCGTGGGAGGGGATTATATGTAGATCCTTGTGATCAGTACCCCCATTCACCGTCATCTTCCCCTGACCCTCCTAGTATGACTACTCTCAATATTGGTCCTGAGGAGTTTATCTGTCCTGGATTCCCTGTGTTTCCAGTTCTTATCTGTACCAGTGTACATGCTCTGGTCTAACTTGGTTTGTAAGGTAGAATTGGGATCGTGATAGTGGGGGCGGGGGGGGGCAAGAAACATTAAAGAACGAGAGGAAAGTTGTATGTTTCATCTATACTGCACCCTGACTGGCTTGTCTCCTCCCTGTGGATGTCATGTTCTCACTGAATGGGAGGGTTGGAATTTCTGGTTCTCCTTGGCAACCAAACAACACCCAGCTCTCAGCATATCCAAGGTTTAGCAGGTAATGAGAATTTAATTTTTAAAAAGAAGAAGAAGAAAATAAACTGGGATAGAAAAAAAAAGTTTGAAATCTATTTCGGCAATGGTGATAGGGTCTGTCTTACTTTTCTTCCTGTCCTGTGCAGTCTGCATGCCCAGACTTCACTCTTTGGAAGAAAAGCCTTGTCTTGTGGTCGGTAGATTATACCTTTGTCCTCCCAGACAAGGTGATGACAGCAACTGGTTCCAGGAAACCCTGGGTAACAAGCCCTCTTTGTTTTCAGAGAGGAAGCTGTGGCCTGTAAGTGGGTGACCTCAACAGGCTCCCTGCCCACTCCTCTGGATCACTCAGCTTACAGAGACTCACTGTTCACGACTTTCACTCTGAGCTCTTGCTGGCCCAGAGGCCAAATGGCCATTCCTGTGACTGCCCTGAGTGTCAAACAGCCTGCCCTTGTGCCCCCCTCTGATGTTACAAGCCTCTACCAGTTTCTCCACCCACTGGAGCCTCCCACTCATGCCTAGCTGCTTTCGGTACCTCTTGAAGTGGTGCCCAATCTCCTTTGCCCACTCCGCCCCCGTGTGTCCGCCCTGAGGACTCTGGCTTCAGGGACTCTGCCTGGAGGGGTTTCAAGCCCCGTTTCTCTTACCTCACGAGGCCCTGCTCCATCGAGTCAAGGCCAACCCACAGCTTGCTATGGGAGTCAGAGGTCTCTTCTTTCTCCCGCAGAGCAGAAGGTGGGTTCTAACTGCTGATCTCATGGTTATCAGCCGAATGTGTCACCACTGCACCACCAGGACTCCTTACAATGCTACCTGTTCAGAAGTCCACGGGAGTGGAATGCTCCCTAGCACAATAATATCAAAAAGCCTTTCAAAACACACACAAAGATGCATCTAAGCAGCCAGCATCGCTTGACTTGGAAAAGTCCCTGGAAGGAAGAAGTCAGAGCGAGCGTGCTTCCGAGGGGAAGGCTCCTCGGGCACCGGTGTTCGCTTCAGGCCAAGATTCACTGGTTGACTCTAACTCCGTGGCTTGGATGCTCAGGGCAGAGAACGAGTGAGACTCTCTGCTTTCCATGCTAGTACTTCACACAGTGAGCCAGTCCAGTGGAGAGACTTGTGCAATGGATTCATCACCAACTCCCCACTGCGGTTAACATACCCGCTTCGCGTATTTGCAAACATCTGTCTGGTCTAGCAAGCCTGGAATGCCACAAGGATGTTTGCACCTGTAGGAGATTTCTTAAGGAGATAAGGCATCCATGTTCCTTGTAGGAGAGGCTTTCTACGTTGGTAAAGAGCTGGATTGGGAAACCCACAGAGCCAGTTCCACCCTGTGCCGTCGTGCATGTCACCATGAGTCAAAACCGATTGTTGGCAGTGAGTTTGAGGGTTGTTGTTGTTGTTTATATATGTGACGGTGTAGCCAGAAGATGAGGAATAAAATCTAGGAGCATGCAGGCAATCCGGGAGTGTCAGGAGACTGATACAGATTTGGGACAGCTGAGTAAATAACTTATATTTATCTGGCTCTCTGGGCCTTACTCAAGCCTTTTTACAACTACCAGGTGTTTTATGGACACATTTTTCTATGAAGCAGTCAAACTGTAAACAGAGTGAATCCTGATAGATAATTCTGTCGTTAAAAGAAAGAAGAAAGAAAAGAAAATAGAGACATCATCATCATTTTCCTAATTGGAGTGTCTCTTTTGTTTGTCTATAGATGCCAGGGACCATGGATGTGTGGGAAGATTTGGGGTGGAGGACCAGCCTGTGTCATGTATGATGCCTACACCTGTGCCCATGCCATGCCCTGGGCTATCTTTAGGTCTGCTTTGCACAAGTCCCTGGAATTCTCTGAGAGGAAGGGCTCACAGAGAGGTCATGGGGGAAATGAAGCGGAATCCTTGAACCATATTTGTTACTGACGCACCTTCTCCTTCATGCTTCGAAACTCCTTGGGTCAAGGATTAGATCATCTGCCTCACAGTCTCGCTCCCTCTCTCTTTGAAGATGATCTTACTGTGCAAATACATCTGCAGCCCCAAACCGACCTACTGCCATCCATTGCTTCCTGTGCATAGCAACCCTGTACAGGGCTCCTGAGACTAGACGTGCTTATGGGACCGAGTCACCTCATCAAAGCCTAACCCCACCCCTATGACAGCAAAGAAGGGAAGGGTCTCCCCTAGGGTCCCAGTGCATACATCCCAACAACACACATTCAAGCACATCTCTGAGCTCCCTGGCAGACGGAAGACAGGTTCTCTCGGTCTCACCCTTGTTGAACTTCACACAGAGGCCTTCCAAAAAAGAAAGATCTGGGCTGAGCCCCGGTGGCGTAGTGGTAGTGCACGGGACTGCAGCCCACTGGGACAAGGTTCAATTCCAGCAGTGGGGCTAGGCCTCCTACTCCCACCACCAGAGAGCAGTGATGCCCTCCCCCCACCCCCTCCCCCCAAAAAAGATCCAACCCAAAAAGTGGCTTCTGGGGGGACCTGCCGGTTCAATTACAGGCAGAGGTCAGCTCAGAAGGTTACAATGACTGATGTTTTGTTTAATTCGAAAGGGGGTGGGGGCACCTTGAAAGGTTTTCTCAAAGGAAACTGGCCTCTCGTATGGGGTTTGTTAGGAAGAAATACTAAGACACTCAAGATAGTACCTGTGTCAAGAATTCTGCTCCCCACCCCACCTCCATTGTGACAATGCAGCTGTTCATTCTTTGAGGTTGGCTGCCCTACCAGGATTTTCGGGAACCTCTCCCTTCTGCCCCGGTCTTGCTCCTTCAGACTTCTTTGAGGTCCCCAAATTCAAGGACATTTCAAAGGAACCTGGATGGTATGAGACCTTGGAGCAGTGGTTCTCGATCTTCTTAATGCCATCACCCTTTCATATAGTTCCTTATGTTGTGATGGCCCCCAAACCATCAAACTATTGTTGCGGTGCAATTTTGCAACAGTTTATGAATCAGGCAACCCCTGTGAAAGGGTCATCGACCCCAGAGTGCCGTTATGACGTGATGTAAATCTAAGCATCCAGGGTTCTTCTGAGTGAGTTAGCGAGACACCACCTTCCGAGGGATCGACCTGGATGGGAAGCATGCCGAGAAACAACAGATTCACATTTTGATAGTTTTGTTGAATGAAAGCTTCTTTGCTGCGTTCGTAGCAGAACGTTTTGACGGACCCTCGTGGGTAGAACAGAACATCAACCATTGGCTTATGTTTGTGTTCTATTCAGGGACACGAAGTTAGATGCCTCACGGGGCATCCCCCAGGACCACTGCCCATGTCCAATTTGTTCTAACCCCTAAAGCAGAAACTCTCAAGGCTCCCTGTCATGGAACCAGGGCCAATGCCCAGGGACCCCACAGCACAAGCTAGAGCCACCCCTGAGAGTTCCCAAGACAGCAGCTCTGCACAGGAGTTGAAAGGCCCAGCATCCTTTCACGGAGCAGCTGGTGGTTTCAAATGGCCGAGAAACCCAGGAGACCCCTGAGCTCTACACGAACTCCTCACCCTCCAAACGCCCCCCATTTCCCTCTCTCAACTGCCGCTGGTGGCTGTGAATACATTTTTATCTCTATGCGCTTGCCTATTCTGGATATGTCATCTACATGTGACAGACTCATCTCCCTCAGCACAGCACTTCTCATCACAGCTTCACTATCAGGTGGAAGCATTGCGGGGGTGGGGGGGGGGAGGAAGGGGGCACAGGGCAGTGATGCTGGAGGCTCAGTCACCGGCATCTCAACTACCAGCAGATGAGTCCACCAGTCCCTGGAGAAAGACATCATGCTTGCTAAAGCAGAGGTTGGGCAAATGGGAAGAAGGTCCTCAACAAGAGGAATTAGTGACATCGGGGCAGCCACAGTGGGCCCAGACATGTAACCATCTTTGAGCTGGGGCGAGACCAGCAGTATGGTTGGATCTGACCACAACAACTACTTTCTTCTGAGACATTTGTACTTGATTGGAAATGGCTTCATTCCCCTGATATGTATGTATGTATGCATGCATGCACACACACACATATACACCTATTTGTAAAGAGTTGTTATCATGTGACTTCTTCAGAAAAACAAAACTTAAAATCCTTGAGATAGTTTTTGAGATTATCTTTTCCATGTGCTAGGTGGGACATGCCACGGATACACCAAGACATGACAACCTCATGAGATGCCATCCATGGAAATGAACTCTCCAACGGAAACGTCCAGAAAGTGGTCCTGTCACTTAGATTCTAGTCTGCATTCTAGGCAACAAGATGTTTGGGGTTCTGAAAGGGTTCTTGATAACAGGGGGGAAAACGGCTTTTTCTGGGGGGGGGGGCTTCCCCCACTGAGAAACATAATTAAGGCCACAGCTGGAGGCCTAAGCATGAAATTCGACACCGAACATGGCCAAGCCTCCCTCCAAACATCTCGCAGTTTCAAACCACCGACCTTGTGGCTAGCTTCCCACCCTGCGCCCTGGGCTGGCAGGCCACTCCCAGAGTGGAAGGACAGGGAGTTGAGAGCGGTCACCAGGAAGCCCTGGGAGTTCCCCACCGCAGTCGCAGGGATGGCAGGTCCGGAGAGCAGTTTTCAATGGAGGACGATGCTCCAGAGCCCCTTCCACCTCAAGGGTGTGGAGAGAGCTTCCTTCGAGAGCCGTCCATGCTTCCCCTGCACGGACTTAGGTGGCTCCTATTTGGAAAGCGTTTCGCAGGAAGAGACTTCCCACTGTGGGTGTGCGGGAGTGCAGCTGTGCTTGTCTGTCTGTATATGTGTTTTTGCCCCCGTGGGGCAGAGAGGGCATGCGAGAGGTGGAGACAAGAGACATGGATAAAGGACCCAGGAGAGAAGAGAGA